>CM049387.1:10188620-10448620 GCA_026937815.1 Etheostoma perlongum
AAATCATCAGTGATTTTAGCGTGTATAGAGCAGTATATCTCCACCAGACTCCATGTAAATAATCAGTGATTTTAGCATGGTAAAATACGGCTTTCTAAAACATCTCTGAGCTCTGAGCAGCTGCTCGATCGCTCCGTTTGGTCAGAGTTTTCTTTCTTTCATTCCAGTATCGGGTCTGTCAGTCACAGTGAAAACCGGGGACATTTCCGGGGACAGATCCAGCCGGGGACAGGTCACTAAAATCGGGGACTGTCCCCGGAAACCGGGGACGTCTGGTCACCCTATATTAAGGTACAGTAAATGGTGCATGGTTATGCACAAAATTCAGCTCTTGTTCAGCATTGCAGAAAACTTAACAATTACAATGACACATTTGTTCGCCTTGGAAAAAAGAAGATATGGTTTCCTTTCAGTACAGTATGTGAGAGATGAAAGTGCTCAGGAAAGGCTGTGCGTCATTTCTCCAAACATCCATATTGTTTTCCTGTCAAGGGCAGCTCCCCGCCTCTGCATGAGCAGTGCCATTATGACAGTCAAATCAACCTGGCTCTAATGCATCAACAGTCACCTGGCATCTAATATCACTTAACATTGCAATACCCTTCAAGACGCTGCACTTAATACTCCATCATGCTCAGTGTTTTCAAAGGGGTATTTAAATAGCAATTTCACAAGCCTGTGGTTAAATTAGTTTGAGGAACATGAGGAAACAGGGATTGGTAACATAGTGATTAGATTTTGTAAAGAGAGCCTTGTAACTTTGTGCAACAAACCTATTTTGAGAGCTGCTTTTGTTGCAAGGGCTCATCAGTGCTTACAAATTTGGTGCTGGTAAATGTCTTGTGTAGATAAAAGGATACATTAACTCCAGCAATTTAGTATTGCACTTCTGTAAAGGTTTGGGGATCAATGTCACTGTCAAATTTATTTATACAGACCAAATTGTTGAACAAGACAGAATGTCAAGTACAAAATTATGATGTAAAAATAGTTACAAATACAATGAAACAACAAAACGCATTGAAAGACATTTGACACCCACACTCAACTAGGGCAAAAAGCCAGAGTAAAAAAGTGTCTTTAGCAAGGATTTAAATGTATAAATAGTCTGTGCCTCTCAAATATACAGTGGAAGTCTATCCCAGAAGATGGGAGCACTCACCATAAAAACTCAATCCCCTCTACTTTTTAATTTGGATTTTGGGCCATCCAAAAGCAAGTGGTTGGTTCACCTCATTGTTCTGACAAGTGTATGGCGATGTAAAAGTTAAGCCAGATTCAAAGGGGCACAACAATTTGAAGCCTAGAAGACAAGCAAGATCTTAAAATTGATCCTTAAACGTAGAGGAAGCCAATGAAGAGAGGTCAAGAGAGGTGTTATGTTCCCGTTTTCATGTACCATGTTAAAGGTGAGCAGCTGCATTCTGTAGTAAATTCTGTAGTAAAAAGCCAATTTAGTAATAAAAGAGTTGCAGTCGTCTAGCCGAGACTTAATAAAAGCATGAATAACTTTCTCAGTCTTTAGGAGAAAAATAGTCCTTCGCCTTTGCCTTCAGTCTCAACTGGAAAAAAGCTGGATTTGACCACTAGACTAATTTGCTTATCAAAGATAACACTCAGGCGCTTGACAAAAGGTTGACCATGAGAGGCTAAAGGGCCCAAGGCAACCAGAAGAACGTGTCTTACTTTCATTTGAATTGAGAAAGTTTAGAACCATCCATGTTTTGATGTTGTTTGTAAGCAGTCTAACACAAGCTGTGCAGAATCTTTACAGTAATTCAGTAATTGTTTTTATTGGCAAATAGATTTGCACAGCATCGTCAAAACAGTGGAAAGCAATATTATGTCTCTTAAAAATAGACCCCAAATGCAACATATATAGTGGGAAAAGAGCAGGGCCCAGAATGGAGCCTTGGGGGACCCCACAGGTTAGAGGTGATGTGGTCGGTGAGTAATCCACTAGGTGTGCAGAAAAACTCCTGTCAGATACGAAGAAAACCATTTTAGGGCAAAACCTGTAATGACAATGCAGTGTTCTAGTTACTTCAAGGGATGATCCACTGTGTCAAAGGCAGCGGTCAGGTCTAAAAGCACCAGAATGGTGAAGCTCCCTGACTCAAGAAAATCAATCAAAGTTTGTAAAAGTGCTGTTTCAGTACTATAACATTGTTTGCTAAAACACAAAATGGGGATTATTCCTGAGTTTATAAAATCTTAATTTACTGCTCACTATAGAGTGAACTGCCAAGTGTCTATTATATAGGGAGTAATGAATTGAAAAAAAAGGGAGTGTAATGTAGCCCACAGCCGTCACACCAAATGCTTAGTCTTGGGGGAATTTTTGAGTTTCTGTAAATTGTAGAGTGTGGTCTAGACCTACTCTATCTGGAAAGTTTTTCTCAAGTAAATAACTACAAAAAATGAAATGTTGCAGTCAATTTGTGCAAGTCTGAAATTTTTGTTATTTGACACACACACACACACACACACACGTAGAGAGACATTTACTCCAAGGAGGTGCATTCTCATGAATAACCTTGGCTTTGTAAAAGCACTCAGGGAATAATGCATGGTCTCTTGTTCCAACCTTCCTGTTCACTCATTTTGCCTCCTACAAATGCTACAAAGCCTTCTAAGAAGATAATTAAATTATGTCTGAGCTGTAGTTAGGTTGCAACTTGTATTTCAAGACAATGTTTATGTATTATTAGTCATTTTATTATGTTTTTGCATTTTAGAAAATGTTCTCAAACAGAACGTAATGTGGAACTAAATGGGTTTAGTTTTTCTTGAATGCAATTCAAGCAATAGAAATGTAGCTTTTTCTTTATAAAAAAATAAAACACTCTTTTGTGTATTTACTACACTTCAAAAAAAGCACAAATAGCTGCAGATAGCTGCAGCCTTAGAGTGCACCTTTAGGTTTTGACACAGTTTTTGACATTTTTTTTTGTCACAACTAGACCTTTGTGAAATTTAGATAACATTTTAGATAATGTTTTTGGGACCAATCAATCCAGCGTACAAGCAGCCGAAATAGGTATCCTCAGAAGGGGGGCTGGCGTCTCCCTTAGAGATTGGGTGAGAAGCTCAGTCATCAGTCAGTAGAGCCGCTGCTCCTTCGCATCGAAAGGAACCAGTTGAGGTGGTCCGGGCATCTGGTAAGGATGCCCCCTAGGTGCCTCCCTAGTGAAGGTGTTCCAGGCATGTCCAGCTGGGAGGAGGCCTCGGAGAAGACCCAGGACTAGGTGGAGAGACTATATCTCCAACCTGGCCTGGGAACATCTTGGGATCCCCCAGTCGGAGCTGGTTTATGTGGCTGGGGAAAGGGGAGTTTGGCATCCCCTGCTGGAGCTGCTGCCCCCGCAACCCCAATACCGGATGAAGATGGATGGACCAATCAAGTTCAACCTGTCCCTATTTCCTACTGCAGTAATTGTCACACACCGGGAGCTGGTGTGTCCGTTTAAAAAAAAAAAAAAAAAAAAAAAAAAACTATACCAGCAATATTCCTTCCACTGACAAATAAAAATGGACCCAGACCAAACAGTGACTTAAATGTAGCACTTTATTCTACTTAAGTTAAAAATTATAAAACAGTTCTTCCGCTAAAAAAAACAAACAAACCCACAAGTAATAAAAGTTAAAAAAAAAAAAAAAAAAAAAAAACGGAGAATTGGGAAGCAATCTCCTTGCTGCTAGTTCCCAGTGTCCATGACAGTCTGTAGTTACGTTGATCTCAAAGGAGCGTCCGATTCCGCCAAGGGAAGCCTGGGTTCTTCTTCTCTTGCGCCTGTCCACGTCGCGTTGCCCACACGGCCGACACTGGGGGGAAAATAAAGGCAGCTCTCAGTCAAGTACGATACAAAACAATTCTTTTCCACATACTCCCAGAGGACAACTGGAGGACTTTCCTTCACTTATCTCCGCTCACGTGTGGCTGCAGTCCCCCTGTTGCTTCGGGCTCTAAAGACGTAGTCCAGTCTGCACCACCACGCGTTCACCTGCACTTCCAGCGATCCGTCACAGCTGCCCCTGCTCCAGCCCGTCCGCTCACCCCCATGTCCTCTCCTCAGTATGCCAACTTAGCTATCCTCCATGTCAGTCCAACTCCACACTCTCTCACTCTTCATTCGTGCCTGTTTCCCTACCACCCTGCTTCCCATTTAGTGTTCATACCTGTCCTGCATTAAGCTCATTAGTCAGGTTTGAGAGTTAAAGGGGGGAGGAGCTCCAGTCTTGTCCAAGTGGTATATCCACAACAGTTTGTGCAATAAAATTTGAAACACATGCAGCAGGATAAAACATGCATACAATAAAAACCCTTAATACAATGCAATTAGTCCAATAAAAACATCACAGCAATTCACATGCATTCATGTTAGTTGTACAGAAATATATGTTGGCATCCACTTTTGACATAATTAATAATGTATCCATTTTGAGTAATTGTTTTATAACAACATAAATAAGGAATACCTTTTTTCTCCCCTACTCCTCTAATTAAGAAACCAAAATGAATTGTATTCAACATCATGTGGGTTGAAATCATGTGGGCTCTTCCAGTATACTTTTTGAAAGGTATTATAAAAACTGTGTGTATGTAAGCCATCACGTACAATAGACTTAGAATTAATCCCAGCCTAAGTAGAAGCTCCCATTCATAATAGATCAATAGCAATGAACAGACAGCTGTCGATGTACCTTTCATGCTCCTGCAAATTCCTCGGGGTGCAGAACTCAGTGATTTCTGTCAAGTCTGCCTCATTAATAACAAACCTGTTTTCTTTTAAAATGCAACATTCAGTATCAACCATCACCGTTTAAATGCTAAGTAGTGATTGCACTATTGTTTGGCTCACTTAGAGTATAGAAATGTGGCATAGTCAAAAGTTAGCAAAGGAAAAACTTACCTGAATGGAAAAAAGAGGCATTAATCAAGGAAACCTTGATTAATTATGAAAATGGGGTTAAGAAACTTTTCAATACTCTTTTTTTTGGTGCTCAGCCAACTTTAACTCCTTTTCTGTAATACTGAAAAAGGAACTAATGCTCTTCTATGAAAATACCAACTTACAGGTTCAACACATTCTCACTCCCAACTCCTCACATGGCTTATTCAGCGCCCCTTGGCATCACGCTTTTAATGCTCTAGGTACTCTCTGGCATCATTTTTCAACATGTAAAGCAACATATTTAATGAGTTAGGTTTAGGAAAAGATCATGGTTTGGGTTTGGTTTGTTAAGTATGTGATGTTAGTTACATATGTGATGTTAGTTACGTAAATTATGTTAATTACTTAGGATATGCATGTAACTTAAATCATGTAGGTTTGCGTGCATAATGTAAGTTAAAATAACTTTACAAATGACTGACCTTTGATTTGACACTCGACACAAACAGCTATGTCCTGTATGAAAATCCTGTGTTTATGATCCATCCACTTGGACCTCCTCACTACGCAGACACAGTATACTTATACTATGGCACTACATTAACCTTGATTACTGACAGTAAGCCCTGAAGGCTAACTTCTCCCATGTTCAGCCAGGTAAATGTAAATTACCTATTTTATATAGCGCTTTTCTAGTCTCAACAACTCATTCAAATCTGACTCAATTCAAGGCTGGTGCAGTGAGATGACTGTGTAGCCACTAAAGCAAAAAAATAAAATAAAATGGAAAACTACATATCAGTAAGAAAGATATGGACTGGTAGAAGTTGGAGAGATGGTTTGCTGTTCTGGGAGATGGTGTTTTTTTTTCAATCTAACAAAAAGCCAATTAAGCTATAAATTAAAGCTTGCAGAACTCCAACTAAAATTGCAATCCTTACCTCTCTGCCCCCCCAACATTGTTACGTGTTGCCTAATCTGTTTAAACTAGTATCAGAAGAAACCTATTTTTATTGAAGCCTATTACTCTGTTGAACTCCCATTGCATTATGTTGTTGAATTCACTCCCACACATTTCCTTCACAGACCTGTGTAAATGTAAAAACAGTGAATGTTGAAATAACCTTTCATATAAAATGAATAACTACTCAATAAGGGCCAAGCTTTCTTTTTCTCAGACTGTAAAACCAGATGTGAAATGTTTGAGGTTTCAATCTCAGCTCTGGCAGTTATGCATACAATGGATATCCCCCATTAAATCGGCAGGCTCACTCTGGATGACATTGTTTTATGCTCTTCTTTGCTTTTGCTTTTTCATGGGCGTTATTGATGGCTGAGGTGTGAGAAGAGCTAAGTGACACACGAGAGAACAAATCCAGTCTGCACTGTCAGCACAGATAAACTCCAACGTTTGGCACCTTTCCAAGGTGTAAAAAAAAAGTTTTCACAAACTGGTGTCATTTAGGGCTTTTTCATCATGAAGTAAATGCTCTAATGGGGTAACCAGTGATAGAAAAAAGAGAACTCAACTAAACATGCTGGAAAAATCTTTTTATATGCGCTGGTGTTAAATGAGTTTTTCCCCCATTAAATGGCTATAAGGCAGCCCAAAACCAGACAGGAAGCTTCCTCTACAAAGATGCAGTGGGCTGAAAGGAGTCAGTCATTAAAAATAATGAAAATGAATAAACATAATCTCCGTGGTAACATTGTGATGCACTACTGCAGTAAGCCAATATCGTCAACACTGCATACAATGTTCTCTAAAGTTAAAAAAGCAACTGGGAACTTCACTGGGGGAGAGCTCAAGGATTACAAAAAGGATCTGCTCTGCACCAGGTACAGCTGCCACAGGTGAATTGCGTTATGCTAACAGCTACTGACCTAGTTGTGAGGACTTTTAAGAAGTGGAAAACCAGAAGAGTGTCTGAGTCTGCAGATGCAGCACTACCATGGCTGCTTCAGCTGGCTGCTAACATATACAGTATATTCAAAAAACACAGTCCAGTGGATCTAATAGATTGGGAGAGAAATCTGGAAAGTGTTATAGGTTTTGGTTTAAAGTAGTTCCCCTTCGAGGGGAACTCGAACTGCGTCGGTTACGACACTATGGGAACGCCTTTAGGCATGACAGGGCTGAATGCGAATGAAAACTACTCCAATCCTATTGGTCCTAGTGAGAACGGTAGCATGTGACGGCATAACCGTAGGGGCATATAAGCACACCGGCACATAGCTCATTAGCTTTTTTCTATTCAGCAGGCACGTTGGTTGATGTTGTGTTTGAATGATTCCGTGTATCCTACTCACCTGGAAGTTGACAGTATGTCCGAGCAGTTAACCAGTTCCAGAGATGTGTGTCTCCCTGCCCGCGTTTCATCACGGTAGGAGACTCTCATGAGCTGTGTGTTGCTTGTCTGGGCCGGTCGCACGCCACGGCGGCTCTCGAGGGGGCTGTTTGTGTCCATTGCGAGGCCCTGCCCGTGCGGGTACTGAGGTCCCGCATGGCCCTCTTTTTTCCGCAGACGGCCAGATCGCTCCCCCGTGGCCGGGTCCCGCGGTCGCTGAGGCGGCTCGCGGTCCCGGTCATGGGGATCGCGGCGAGGTCTGCTGGGGATTCGAGGCGGCTCATTCCCGTCTCGTCCCTTCGTCTGCCGATTCTGTCTCCCCTAGTCCCCGTTCGAGGGCCGGCTTCTCGGCTTCTTCTGTTCGGGGACGCTGACCGACAGCGGTTGCTCCCTGGCTCTGCGGAGCTCAGCGTGCATCGGGGAGGTGTGAGGGACTTCCGGTGTCGGGCCGACGTCATCAGAAGAGCGCCGAGAGCGCCGGCTTATGATGAGCTGCTGGAAGTGGTGACCGAGCTGTGGCTAAACTCGGTCTGGATTGGCCACAGGCTGTCAGGGAGCTTAACACCAGTGGCAGACTGGATGATCGCTTCCTGCGGAGCCGCTCTGCTCCCCCGCGCCGATCCTTGCCATTTTTTCCGGACTTGCACAATGTTTTGTGTGAGTCTTGGTATAAGCCTTTCTCCGCCTGGCTTTCTACTCCCCAGCTGCTGGAGTGTAGCAATGTGGTGGGGATCAGGGACCGCGGCTACGGGGACGATGCCGCGGGTTGAGGCCGCTCTGGCGGGTTACCTCTCTCCTCGGCTGACGTCATCTTTCTGCCGGCCGGCCCGTGTCGTGTGACTTCCACGCTGGTGGGTACAGCTTATCTGGCGGCGGGCCAGGCTGGAGAGGGCCTGCACACCATGGCGGTTTTTTGAGCCTGCCAGGCGGACCTGCTGCTGGAGATGGACCAGAGTAGGAGCACCTCTGAGGAGGAGATGGCGGAGCTGCGCAATACCGGCTCCCACCGGCGGAGCCAGGGGCGGTGTGTGGCTTCTTGTGGTCCCCTCCCCAGCAGGTTGGGTCTGCGAGCCGTCGTCCAGTCACGGCGGGGCAAGGCCATGTGGCTGTGTTTTTCCCCCGGAGGCCGACTGAGGTCCCCTCCAGGACGGCTGCTAGCGCTGTTGTCCCGCCGCCGTGGCGCTCGGGACGCGCTTGCCGCCGCCGGACCTTCTCCACTCTGCCTACCCCAAGGGGTGGCAGTGGGCCGGGGGTTTGGCTCCCGGCAGGTCGGGCCTGAGAGCCGTCGTCCGGTCACGGCAAGGGGCTATGTGTTTTGCCCCAGAGGCCGACTGAGGTCCCCTCCTGGGCGGCCGCTAGCGTTGTTGTCCCGCCGCCATGGCGCTCGCGACGCGCTGGCCGTCGCTGGACCTTCTCCGCTCTGCCTGCCCGAGGGGTGGCAGTGGGCCGGAGGTTATGCTCCCGGACTGCGGATCATTGGCGGGTTTTCCTGGCGGCCCGCGTCAGTTCGTCCGAGGTTGGCGCACCGGCTTCCAGCCCTGAGGGGTTGCTTCCGCTGGCGGATTTCGCAGTGGCTTGGCGTGGCTTGGTGAACATTTCCCCGTGGGTTCTGCTCACCGTTGTCGGAGGGTACTGGCTGCAGTTCCGGGTCCGCCTCCCCCGGCTTTATTGGGGTGGTCCGGACTGTGGTGTGCCCAGGCCAGGGCCTGGTGCTGGGACGAGAAGTGCGCTCGCTGCTGGAGAAGGGGGCCGAGGTGCTCGTTCCCCCGCTGGCCAGCGGGTCCGGTTTCTACAACCGGTGCTTCATCGTTCCCGAGACGGAGGGGGGCCTGCGCCCTATCCTGGATCTGCGGGTTCTGAGCCGGTCTCTGAGGAGATACAGGTTTTGGATGCTCACCATCCCTGCCCTCGTGTGTCGCATCCAGTCCAGGGACTGGATTGCCACCATTGATCTGAGGGACGCGTGCTTTCGCGTCTCCGTTCGTCCTTCCCTTTGGCCTAGCACTCTCCCCTCGCACTTTCGCCGAGTGTGTGGATGCGGCACTGGCGCCTTTGTGGCTCCAGGGCATCCGGGTCCTGTGTTACATCGACCACTGGCTCGTCCTGGCTCAGTCTCGGGGGATGGCGGTTCGCCATCGAGATGTCGTCCTCGCTCGTCTTCTTCGTTGGGGCTGAGGCTCAACGAGGTGTATAGTGTGCTGGCACCCGCCCGAAGGACTGTGTTCTTGGGGTGGTGTGGGACTTGTTGACACTGCTGGCACATCCGTCTCCGGCTCGTGTCGAGTCCGTTCTGGCCACAGTGTGGAGTGTGAGGCTGGGCCGCGCCATCACAGTGGCCCACTTCCGAAGGGGGTTGGGCCTCATGGCGGCTGCTTCCAGCGTGTTACCTTCTGGTCTTCAGCACATGAGGGCCCTGCGGTGGTGGCTGAAATCCAAGGGGTTCTCCCCAAGGGGAAACCCGTTCCGCCTGATCTGGGTTACGCACAAATGTCTTCGTGCCCTATCGGTGTGGGCGACGCCTTGGTTCCTGTCCCAATGACCCCCGATGGGGGCGCCCTGTCGCCATGTATTGTTTCGACGGACGCTTCCCTCACCGGGTGGGGCGCGGTCATGGACGACCGCTCTGCGAGGGGTGTTTGGCAGGACCATCACTCGTCGTGGCACCTCAATTGCCTCGAGATGCTGGCCGTGTTCCGGGCTCTGAGGAGCTTCCTGCCTTTACTCCTGGGTCACCATGTGCTTGTCAGGTCGACAATACGGCTGTGACAATACGGCTGTGGTGGCCTCTCTGACTCATCAGGGGGTCTGCGCTTCGCCCTCTCTGCAGACTGGCGCATCGGATCCACCTGTGGTCCCTGCGGAGACTGCTCTCTCAGGGCGGTGTTCTCCCTGGGCTTCAGGGTCAGGGTGCGGACCTGCTGTCGAGCCTGGGGCGGCTGTGGGTCTGGCCCCTGAGGGGGTGCGGTACCTAGAGGCGGGCCTGACGGCAGGAGCAGTCGAGACTCTCCTCGGCTCCAGGGCCCCATCTACACGGAGGATGTATGGCCTGAAGTGGACCGTCTTCTCTGCTTGGTGCAGAGGACGCATGGTGGACCCGGATACCTGCCCGGTGGTTCAGGTGCTGGAGTTTCTGCAGGACCGCTTCTCTGCGGGCCTTTCCCCATCCGCCCTCAAGGGTTACGTGGCTGCCATCTCAGCTTTCCACGCCCCTTCGAGGGATGGGTCTCTGGGGGGGCTTCCCCTGGTCATGCGGTTCCTTCGTGGGACCCGGAGGATGGGACATGCGGCTCGCCCTAGGGTTCCCACTTGGGATCTGGCAGTGGTTCTCGATGCTTTGGCTGTGGCCCCCTTCGAGCCCATTGAGTCGGCTGTGGCCTGGTACCTGCCCCTGTAGATGGCCTTCCTCCTTGCTATCACTTCTCTGAGGAGGGTGGGGGACCTCCAGACTCTTTCGGTTACTCCCCGATGCCTGGAGTTTGCCCCGGGTGACGTGAGGGCCATCCTGCACCCAGTTCCGGGCCGTTCCCGAGGTGTAGCCCACTGTTATGGGGTCCATGGTACTGCAGGCGTTTCATCCTCCACCTCATGTGACGGCGGAGGACGGGAGGCTCCATCTGCTCTGTCAGAGCGCTGTGTGTCTTCTCTCTGCGGTCCTCCCGGTGGTGGACGTCAGACCAGTTGCTGGTGTGTTTCGGGCCCCCCAAGGCTGGGCTCCCTGCTTCCAGACATACTATCTGCAACTGGATCGTTCAGACTATCTCCCTGGCCTGTCAGGTGCGCGGTTTGCCTTCACCTATGGCTGTGCGGGCTCACTCCACGAGAGGCTTGGCGGCCTCTGAGGCGCTCCTCTCGGGAGCTTCTCTCAGGGGTTGTGATGCGGCTGGCTGGGCCGCTCCTCACACCTTCTTCGGGTTCTATAGTCTGGACCTTCCCTCCGCACCCGGCACCGGTGCTCTCCTCCTAGTCGTGCCCGCGGGTTGCTTGCACGCTAGGGCAGGCGGGTTTCGCGGGTTAGTGGGTATCTCGTTCCCATAGTGTCGTAACCGACGCAGTTCGAGTTCCCCCTCGAAGGGGAACGTCTCGGGTTACGTATGTAACCCTTGTTCCCCGAGATAGGGGGAACGAGACACTGCGTCGGTTCACCGCCCCTCGCCCCGCCTGGAGTGCCTTGCTTCATAGAAAGAGCTAATGAGCTATGTGCCGGTGTGCTTATATGCCCCTACGGTTATGCCGTCACATGCTACCGTTCTCACTAGGACCAATAGGATTGGAGTAGTTTTCATTCGCATTCAGCCCTGTCATGCCTAAAGGCGTTCCCATAGTGTCGTAACCGACGCAGTGTCTCGTTCCCCTATCTCGGGGAACAAGGGTTACATACGTAACCCGAGACGTTCTTTTATATGCCATGCTTAATTCCCCAAATATGTTTGGCTACCTTTGATTAGGCTATAAGAAAAACATACTGGGACTTAAACAGAGAATAGCAGAACATATGGTATACGTACTGCATGAGAGAACTTAATGGAAATGAATACCCCACTGTCATCCTTTAAATATATAGAAATAAAGAAGACATCTTTATAAAATCAAAAGGGAGATGTGGAGAAGTTGCTCTAAAAATGGAGGGATTTTGGATTTCAGAGGCATTTAATCCTTAAAGTAATTGAGGAACTATATTTGAAGACACTTTTATAACGTTTTGTGGAATCTCTGCTGTATAAGAGGAAATTTGAGTATTGTTAGACTAAAGAAACAGGAAACAACCTCTTGAAACACTCTGATGAACGCAACATGTTCTACAGAGAAAAAGGTGTGCAACGTGTTCAATTTTGACAGACTTTTACTCAAATTCACACTGATCTGCAGCTCACCGTGTGCTCATTCTTAGAGACTAAGAAGTTAGAAACTTGTTTTTCACAGCCCAGTCTCATGGCAGTTTGTGAAATGGTCACGTTATTTAATCTATTGATTAGTGTACAGGTCATGTTAATGTTGTTATTTTTGTGTGTTGATTATGATTTTTAAAGCAATGTAGTTCAATGAGAAGCCTATTTCGTGATCACAGATTACGGTAGCGAGTAGTATTGAAAAAACAAAAATCCTCACAGGGAGGGTGGTTGGGGTGGTGGATGGGTCAAACAACACCCTGGAGACTGGGGATTGTGTCCCTCGTGTGACAGTTCCTTTCCCTGTTTTTTTTTTTCCTAACCACAACCGTCCCCGTTGTTGTCACCAGCGTGGCGTTTCATTTCCCCGTTGTTGCGTCCCCCCAGAGCAGCCCAGTGTCATGCCAGTTTGTGAAATGGTCACGTTCGAAAATCGTGACATGTACACGTAATAAACGAAAAATCGTGACATGTAAACACATTAACAAATCAAAATAACGTGGCGATTTCATAAACTGGAGTGAGACCAAGTTAGTTTTGCATGTAGAACATAATCTGGCTCAACAGATGTTGAGAGTGAGAATGTGTCCTCATGGCTGGCACCTTTACATGTTGGATCATCAGGTTAGTGTTTGAGATACTGAGTGATGTTTATCGTAGCTTAATTTTAGAATAGATAATTTGGTAAAATTAGTCATTTTTATGAACATAATCTCTCCCAGATTAGTTTCTATTAATCTGTACTGAATGTAATGAATGGATTTAACGGTATTTACTATCTGCAGAACTGTGGGATGAAGATGTCCCAGAGAGGAGGAGCGGGTTATTTCAGCTCCACCAACCTCTCCATGAAAACACCACGCCTGATCACTCCTCTTTCTGATTCTCTTTGTTGTGTGGTGTGTGTGTGCGTACAGTATGCCTTGCGCTTGTAGATATGAAATGCTACAGCAGATTTTCACAGTGATGTGATGTGGCAGGTCATTGGAAATCTCTAACAGAATGCGTATTTGCACATCTGTGTGCATCAGAGAATAAAAAGAGCTGAAGTGAGCAGGAGAAAAAAAGCCCAGTGTGAATGAATAAATATTTCATGATAACCAAGCGCTATGGACCAACATAAGCAGGCTGGTAGACTGGTAATTCTCAGGTGGAACCCGGTCCATACAAACTGATATAGGCAATCCGATTTTTAACACACATATAAAGCCATTGTGAAGATGCACAGGACAGCAGAATTGGATGTCACATTTATGTCTTGAACATTCAAAACACCAGCTGAGACAACACCTGCAGCCTTGCTACATCCCCTGTGGGAAAAACAAATGACCTTTCCAATATCAGCTCAAAATGAAAGATGTCTGAAAGAATATAATTAGTAATGCTTATCAAAATAAACTGATGTATTTAGACAACCAAGAGCTGTCATCATGTCATGCTGCTAGCTAAACACTAGCTAACTACTAAGGTTAGTCTACAGTTACACCTACAAGAAGCGGTGTGAAAAAGCCCTGAGATACAGTCTTTTCCCCGCTGAATGACTTGAGTAGCATTAGAAACCACAGGATTACCTGTCAACCTATTAGACACACTGACTCTGAGGATACAGCCTGCACATCTCTGTGCATACAGTATTTGAGTGATATTTGTGTCTAACGAATAACTACTTTGTCAGGACAACCTGCCTCTTAAAAGCAGAGAAACATCAATAATTCAACAGATGCAATCGCTCACCTCGGGTTACAAACCTGTGTGCCTTCTTATATCTCTGCTTTGCAACATCTTGACTGTCTTTCACTATCACAGAGCTTGAACAACATACTTGCTCACACAGTAGTCTGTATGCAGTGAAATGCAGGCTGGCATACTCCTGATGCTGTGTTTTAAACATAACCTAATGCTACACCTGTGGGTTGAGACAGTATTTAATGACAAGGGAAATAACCTTCATGTCAAACTTCATCAGTGCGCTGATAATAGGTTTAAGATCTTGTACTTGTAGAAAGGCTTTAAAAATGTTTTCAGTCTATGTACTTATGTTCTGGAAAATAATAATAAAAACTTTAATGATAAAAAAAAAAAAAAAAAAAAATGTTTTCAGTCACTAAATACAATATGTCATGCCCTGGTTTGTACCATACTGCTTTGATGGGTACAGTTTCTGTATTTAAAGCTGCTTAACTCCCACGGCCATGAGGGAGCATAAACATATCTTTAACTGAGGAATTGTCAGAGAAGGATGGACCCACAGATACACGACTCAGGGACGTAAAATGCAATGGTTTTATTAGCAAGTTAATAAACTCACTGGCAACAGTTTCCAAAAACGGCATGCAAAGGGAAATCCAGAAAACAGGCAATGATCAAAATTCAGGGAAAATGACAGAAGCTCAGGAATACGGGAAAACAGGGACAAACAACCCTGAACACAGGGAAGCAGACAATCTCACAATGGAGTAAAGGGAAGACTAAACTTAAATACACAGGACAGGGGAGACAGTGAGACACAGGTGCAAATAATTAGGGCGGGGACAGGTAATCACACAGGTGGGAAAATCTACAACAGGAAGTAAAACAAGACAACACAAGAACAGAATAAGAACAGAATAAATATTAGTTTTCTGTTCCTATTTTATTATTTCAAAATAAAACAGGAAACATGAACCATGAAACGTGACAGGAATTGATTTGTGCAAGCTCAAAGCAACAATAAGCTCCATGCATGAATGTTTTCTTATCTTTCTCTTATATTTGTTCCTGCACAATACAATAACCGGAAAGTAAGAAAATCCTATCTGAGATTCATGAAATTAAATGACAGCCAAGTTACTTCTTACCTACCTGAGAGTGTTGATGAATTGTGTTTAATCTAAAATTGGATGCCAATTTGCCATAACATAAAGAAACGCCCTTATAAACCCATTGTTGGGAAATGGTATGGGTACAGATTATATTATTGGCAATTTATCAATGATTGTTTATCAATATTAATAAAGTTATGACTATGTGTATTCATAACTTTACCAATCTGAAAAAAAATCAAAACGGGGCACCACCCTGGAATCAGGGACCAATAACTGAGCTGTTAAACAGTTTCATAGGTAGTTCCCTTTAAAATACAGATCTTAATTAATTTGATTCATTTACATGGTATGTTTGAAGGAACAAAAGAAGGGTTATATTCAAGCACAGGCTGGTTTGCGTCCTTTTCCTGGGCATGAGGACCGCATGTTGAGTCGGTCTGGCTGAACGTGTGGTTCAGGAGATGAACCGCAGTTGTCATGGCTGTGTATGTGGTGCTGAGAGGCATTCAACCCACATCGTGATACTGCCTGTTACGATGAGGAAGTGCTGGTTACATTGCTCACTTCTGGTAACTGGGCCAATCCAGTTTACCTGGAGGTGGGGCCATAAGAGTGTGATCCCCTTTCCTGGAGTGCTGAGAAGGCCCCCTGCAGGATCAAGTGGCTTCAGGGTATTGACCTGAGCCTGACTGTGTCCACGGTGGCAGTTGTTGAGTGGTGTCCAAGGTTTGTATCACTTACATAGATGTGAATAGGATGCGCAAGAGTCATCCTCTGGGGTGTGATACTGACCAAAACAAGTTTTGTGATGGGCGAATGCGTATCTGGCAGGTAGCTGGGGATGCTTACACTGCATGCTACGCTAGACCTGGTGTACCTAGGGGAATCATCGCTCTAACAACTTCTGCAGAAGTGTTAGAATATGTCTGTCTTATCCTGGAGACACAGTCCAGCAGGGCTAGGGTGCTTACACGCCTTTAGCATCTGCTGAGTTATCTGTACCGTGGGCGTTGCCCTTGTGGACAGGATCTTCCAAGGACGTCGGGGAGGGATTTCTGAAATGCTAGACGGGTTGGTTTCAGGGAGCACTCTGGGCTCCTCTAGTTCCCTTTCCTGGTCTGGTTCTGCTGATAGGGACCCAGTCTCTGGTCCCTTACCAACACATTCTCAATCCTATCTTGTAAAATACGGACGCTTGCTCAGGTTTTTCGGCGTCCTCCTGTCTGCTGACATCTCCTGGAGAGCCAACATCACAGCGGTCATCAAGACGGCCCAGCAGCAACTACACTTCCTGAGGGTCCTCAGGAAGTACGACCTGGACTCCAACTTGCTGCTGGCCTTCTACCGCTCGTCCATCGAGAGCCTGCTGACCTACTGCATCCCAGTATGGTAGGTCAGCTGCACCGTGGCAAACAGGGAGAGGCAGCAGAGGGTCGTAAAGTCAGCATAAAAGATCTGCCCTCTCCCCTCCCTGATGGACATCTACACCTCCTGCTCACCGCCTCAGCAAAGCAGAGAACATCATCAAGGACAGATCCCACCCCGGCTCTGATCTGTTTGACCTGTTGCCCTCAGGAAGGCACTACAGGTGCAGCAGAGCAGGAACTAACAGACTCAAGAACAGGTTCTTCCCAAAGGCCATAACCACCCTGAACCTGACTCCACTCCACAATCTCAAAAATATAATAGATAGATAGATAGATAGATAGATAGATAGATAGATAGATAGATAGATAGATAGATAGATAGATAGATAGATACTAGATAGATAGATAGATAGATACTAGATAGATAGATAGATAGATAGATATACTAGATAGATAGATACTAGATAGATAGATAGATAGATAGATAGATAGATAGATAGATAGATAGATAGATAGATAGATAGATGGATAGATAGATACTTTATTCATCCTGATTGAAATTTAAGAAAAAAAATATACAGTATTTATAAAAATAGAAACAAAAATATAGCTTTAATTATCAGCCTAAAAAGTATTTAAAATGTACCTTTATTTGGTCATTTTCAAAAAAGAGTTAAGACATGGATTTAATTAGCAGCCTGAAAAAGAAAATATAGCTTTAATTGGTCATTTTCAGAGCCTTTAATTTTAAAATCCTTCATCAGAATGGTCGAGATTACCCCGATGACAGTGTGGGGATGCTGTACTATCAGCCTGCGATGAAATGAGTCTGGCTAAACAGGGTGTTTCTTTTTTAGATTAGCCTGAAAAAGAGTGATAATATAGCTTTAATTAGCAGCCTGAAAAAGAGTGATAATATAGCTTTAATTGGTCATTTTCAAAGCCTTTAATTTGAATATGCTACATCGGAATGTGCCAATATTACCCCAGTGACAGTCTGGGGGTGGTGTACTTAAATACACTGTGATTAAGAGAGATTTATTTTAATTTGTTTTGTACAGTGTTCCTGTATTGTATGTTACCAACAACTCTGTACACACAACACCTCATATTGCCTGATGTTGAAACATCAGACTTAAAGGTCAAGGTAAATATGAAAAACACCTAAGTACATGTTTCCAAAATGTGTTTAATGGTGAACAAATGCTCTTGGGGTTTTTTTCAGTCGCTGTCGCTGTAGAAGAGAAGAGCGAAGATGGCATTCAATAAATATATTTTAAGATCGCCAATGAAAGCACCAAATCAGTTCTAAGCAGAGATATGTTGAGCAAAAGGACTCAACAGACAGGATGAATATTTAAAGTGTCTCCCTCCTTTCCTTATTTATTCATTTCATCTATTTTATTGGTTTCTAGTCCCTTTGCCTGGATCCAGTTGATGAATCACAGATGAATTGCAGACTTTTCTTTTATCTGAAGATATTGTGAAGGTAGGTTTGTCAAAGAATTCACAGCCTTTTCTCTACTCCATGCCATGGTTTTCTCCAATTGTTTTTGTATATTTTCAAAAAACGGTTCATGTCATTTTGTGGGAAGCTGCTGTTGGTATCAGTCTGCGATTTCCCTAATTCAAAAACAGCTGTCATTTAACATTAACTGTACAAACTGTGTGACAGAAATTATGTCTTTGTATGGATAGAGAACCAACTGAGGAAAAAAAGTGGATGTTAATGGTCCAGCAACCTTATAATAAGGAGTTCACAAATTAAATTGCCTTCTCACCTCAAAAATGATATCTGCATCTCCTCTGCCTTATTCGGGTGTTCTATAAACACAAATGATATTCATGAAATCTCTAATTGTCTCAGTTAGTTAATTTTATGCACACAGACAGTCTCACACACACATACAGATGGCCAGCCCTCTGAAGTGGAGATGATGTGTGAATCTGTGGCATGAACTGACTGATGTTCGGCGCTGATGGGCATTGGCGCTGCCGCTCTGCTAAACCCATGAGGCGATTGGACGAGGAGAGGGACTACAGCTGGCCTGGATCTGATTCCTGACAGCAACCTGGCTTCAGTGGGCGTAGAAACACATGGGCCCTAAAGGAACACTTTGAGGATGCTCATGCTGCTGTTGTCTTCTACTCTGTGACAAAATGACTTCCGCTTTGTGAACACTACTATCTAGGAATTGGGTAAACATTTTTAAACATGACAAAGGGCTGAGAAATCCAAATCAGAGATTTGGTCCAAACCAAATGGTCAGCAAAGAGGATGTGGGTTTTGCATGGAGGTTTCCAGATTCAAACTTAACCTTCTCAGTACACTTGAAGACAGATGAGCCAATCTGATACTCTCTAATATTAATTCAACATCTTAGAACAGCTCACGTAGTGCATGGGGACATTTTTATGCCAAGAATGGAAACAAGCCGATGAGGGATGAGTTCCCAGTGAGGTGAATGTGGTTGTCTCAGATGTTTTTATACTGTACAAAGGATTAAAGGATGTGAATGTGTCATTACCACTATATAGTATATAAATAAAGTCACTTTACGTTGCTTAGTCATTAAGTGGGAAGTCTGGAAGACAGTTTTGTTGTTGTGTGTGATGTGGTTCTTTTAACAAATCAATATGAATTTTGAATGTCCTGTCATCGGCCCGAGCATTCCAGATATTGCATTTGGGATGTCTTGGCCTACTTCCCCAACTCGTTGTACTGCCTGTATCCTCTCTGTTAAAGCATTATGCTGCTTGCCTCTCCCCTGCATGGTATTAGATAAGGCTCTGAAACAATGCAAGTCCTCTTTTCAGACTCCATCACTTTACTGCTTGCTTATAAGAGTTCATGATATGGAAACAACCAGTATGTGCAGGTTTTCATCTTAATCCTGCTCAGATTATTTTGTCCATTTGGGGCCAAGGGCACAAGATATAAAACATAGACTGTCTCGTAATAATGGAAAACCTTCTGGGCCTGAGAAGTGAAGCCAAAGAGCCTTAACCCTCCTGTTGTCCTCGGGTCAATGTTGACCCGTTTACAAAAACTTTCTATATCAGAAGTATGAAAAAAGAACTACAAAAATGCAGGAAAAAAATCAACAAAAACATTCTTTTTTTATGCGCTGAAAAAGTGACCAAAGAAGTCGTACAAAGTGACAAAAAAATTGCTAAAAAATTTACTAAAACATAATTAAAAAAACATCAAAAAAGTGACAAAAAAATTGAATAAAATTGACAAAAACATCTAGAAAAGGGTAGAAAAAGAACAACAAAATGTTTTCATTTCAACCCAGAAAAACAGACAACACAAGGGTTAAACCTGCATTCTATCTCATTTCCAGCAGGGGGCAACTCCCCCCGGTTGTAAACAGAACTCTGTTTCTGTAGAAGTCTATGGGGAAATGAGTCTACTTCTCACTTGATTTTTTTACCTCAGTAAACATTTTCATAATGAGTTAATGGTCTCAATCAGGTACTTTGAAGTCTTCTTCAATACAGCATGATGTTTATTTTGTAAATTATGGTCCCATTTATTTTAGAATTGACCATAAAGCAGAGGATTTTAGGTCGGGACTACAAACCGACCTCTCAATCCCCTGACAGGCTTAGCAATGTGTATTCATTGCACAAACATAACACATATGTATCTGCGATTTTTAAGTTGAAATGCTAAAGATGAAGACGACTTTATAGATTTATTATTATTTTTACACATTAATCATATAGATGTCAAGGAACCTTGGCACCACAACAGCACCAGTCCACACTCCGTTTGGTCCGTACAGGGACATGAACTGACAACCCTCTGGTTCCCAAGCCAAGTGTAAATGAATAAACAGTGTAGACAACAGATGCACACCTAGGAGACATGGAGCAACTTGTTATGTTCACCCCCCTTTTAGCTCTGTAAAATTGTGGGCTGTAAAACCAAAACAATAAGGTGAAACACACTAAAACGCTCCTTAGAGTCGAGAGTAACTGCAGAGTAATATTTATCTGTAGAGTCCTCACTACAAGCGTTAACTTTCACATACAAGTAGTGATGTGTTCCACTCTTAATATGAAACATAATATTCGCAAACAGTTCCAAACCTAATATGAATTATTTGACTATAGCTGCTTTCAAGGAACACAACAGATAACACTGACTGGTCCCTCTACGGCTGAAATAGTGTTAACCATTGAAATGATCAACTTAGCTGTGAGTGTGACCGTAAAGCTCTAACTCAGAGGTTATAAAAAGAAAGACTGTGTGAGTGACCCGTGTGTACATCTGGGTGATGAAAACATGACTAATTCATCATGTTATAAGTGCTATTATTAAGGGAGGGACTGGTCAATACTGAGCATCTTTCAGGTATGAGGTATGAAACTGAGAAAGTGACATTGCTGGAATAAACTTGGATCATGTTTGCTGTGTTCTCCTGGAGAGATGGCAAAGTTAGAGAATGACTTGACCTCTCTCTATGTCCTTAGGGCAATAAAATAAATTGCCTTGGATTTGCAAATGCACAGTAAGTAAAAAAACAAACACTTGGCAGTCTATGCATCCCACACTGCAAGGTCAATGGCACAAAGGCCGGTGGTCATTACAAGCTGCACTTGCTCACACAAAACTGGATTTAATTCTAATAAAAGAGTTCCCCAGCTTTTTACACTATAGTTTATACACATGCAGCACTCATATGCAAAATGTAGAGACAATTGTTATTATTACTGATTAATTGTGCATTAATTTTGGAGGAGGCTTTCTACTTGTTGCCGTGGTTACCACTGTATCAGTGGTAATGAGCTACGGTTGCACTTCATCAGCCTCCTTGTTGTTGCTCCGCTGTAATGGCTTTTCTTAGAATACTGTTCAGAAATAAGAGCATTTCCACCTACGTTTCAAGAATGTTGCTATAAAGAAATAGGCTATGAGACTTCAAATCTGCTCTGAATGTCTCTTATTTTGCTCGGCCTGGGGTCATTTTCTAATAGAGAGAGCTTTGTTAGCTGTAGATGAGTCCTTCCTTTTGCTTAGCAAACAGGAAGAGATAGGTTTGTTTATCCAGTCATTTCCATATAGGCCGGCATGCCTCTCATCCATCTAAGGGGCTTTGTGAAGAACAAGTAAGTGACAATGCTTTCAGGCTTGGCGAAGGGGTTCTGGCTGCTTAGAGTAACTATGTTCATTAACGTCTAAAGCAGAAGATGTACAATACTGGCTCTACAGGCCCAGGATTTGCACGGTTTATGAGGATTCTATAAATATTCATGAATCATAACAGTGATTTACAGATTATTTCCTGTCTGTGAATCAGCTTGAATTTTTACTTTTTTTTAGCACCCTGTAGCCTCATTGTCTTCCTTTTCACATCTCACACATAACTGCATCCTCAAAGGTGCCTGTTTAAGAATGTGCTAAATATTGTTTGCATGCTCCCTTATCAAATTATTATGCCTTGTCTTGTTTTGTCTGTCATTGTTCTAACTTTGAAGTTATTTATAAATATTACATCTGCATGAATTTTGTAATTAAAAATCCAGGAAAGGTGCTCCGACTACCGGCTTTCATTATCACTAATTGAAGCCCATTACATCCCAGGCTGTTTGGGTGCAGACACATCTGCGATGCACCAGAAGACAGGGGGGCCTTTGGTAAACAAGTCTTGCAACAATCAATATGCAGCTGCAAGGATTTTTCTCTGAAACAAGTATTTTATTGATGCATGGTTCTCAAATACAACTTTATGAATTTAAACATGTCAAGGTGAATAAGGGGTTAGAAGAACACTTGAAAAAGCTAACTCCATCTCCCACCTTTCCATCCAGACATATTAATTCCCTGATCTGGAGCTTGTCCATCTTCACAGCTAAACTCAGCACAGACACCTCAGCAATATTTCATGTGAGTTCACACTCATCAGTATGTATTGCTAATCTTCTTATTCCACTGCCAGTCGGATTACCTGACTGCTGATATGTTGAATAAACCTCGGTGTGTTTTTCCTCTACTTCTTTCCTCAAGCGCTCTTATCTTATAACTGTGTCTGGGCAGAGGATGCCGCCGGTAATCATTTAGTTCCAGATGGTAGCACAGCAAAAATTGCAACATATCCACGAATTCCATCTTATACCCACCATGAATACAATCTGTAGACATTCACAGGCGCGTTCTGCTCCTTCTCTTGTCTGTT
This sequence comes from Etheostoma perlongum, assembly GCA_026937815.1. NCBI lineage: Eukaryota > Metazoa > Chordata > Actinopteri > Perciformes > Percidae > Etheostoma > Etheostoma perlongum. The sequence goes on from CM049387.1 coordinate 10,211,106, forward strand.
GAAGAAGCTTTGTTTGCATATGTATCGAGTGCATTCCTGTAAACAGTGATAATGCATTATACAGATTTAGCAGGTTTGGATAATCTCCAAAATCATACAGTGCTGTTTTTGTTCTTTAAATTAAGCAAGCATGCATAATTTGGAATAGGATATTTCTGCTTACTTTAACCTTGTAGTTATAACATTGCAAAGCCAAGAAAATTCAGGGGAGCACTAGTTTATATCCCCCAAAGAAAATATGGTTAACCTTTCTCAGATCTCTGCAGGGTAAATCCTGAAAATTAGCTAGACTACCTGTCCATAAGTTTTCTGCCGCACGACTAAAACAATTGCTTAAGTCAATTGATTCCACACACTATTAGAGCAGTAAATAACATGTGGTCTTTTTTACCAGCTGCAGTGAGGAGCGATCCATGTGAACTTTAACAACTCTACCCCACCCACTGAGTAACTAAAAGGTCAGTGCTGCTTCTCCCGTCGACAGCAGTCAGACGTCCGCCTCAGCCACGCCCACTGGGGAACCATGCTGCTGTGAAATGTTTCTTGCTGCATGTTCCTAATTAAATTAACTTCAATAAGCACACGCCTGATATTAAAAGACAAACATGTATTTGCTGATGTATACAGTACAGACAGCATAGGGGGGAATATTTTCCTTTCTTTAGTTCTGCAGTTAGGAAAAGTAATTTTTGCCAATCTGCAAAAAAAGAAAAGAAAATCATACCAATAGCTTTTTGTTTTTTACCATGTGTTTCTATAGGTGTCTAGTATTACCTCCCAATTTATCCCCTGGCCAAATCCCTGGGGAAATGCCAATCAAAGTTGGGGTGCCCAGAGGGCCTGGTTAAAAACAGTGAAAATATATACTGTATATATATATTTATTTACCAATATTAGCTTTTGAGATGTCTAACTAGGGGTGTTTGGGGGTGCTGAATCCATTCAAGCAAATGACTCTTTGATTTATCATATTTGAACTATGGATTGTGGGTGAAGAATGGATTTGAAACATTAAATTCAAGATAAACCCACTCTGAAAAACCTTTAAACAAGCCACTACAGTAATGACACCTATTATGCATATGCTCAGTATAATTACCTCTCTGCATGTGGAGAAGGAGCAGGAACGTTGTAAGAAAATAAAACTAACTTACCTTGTGGTATGGTAAGTAAATCCATTTTGCTGTTTAAAGTTTAGATGACTATAAATTTATGTATAGGTCCTTACACCATTTTTATCTCTTAGTCACTGCCTAAAATGAATGTTGCTTTATTTTAATTGTGTTGTAAATTGTGTAATTTTATAGTGGGATCACTATATAATTCAAAGTAAGTTATTGTTTATAGTTACACATAAATCTATTAATGTTTTCTGCATGATATGTTTGTGTAGTCAAAAAGGAGAAATTGTTTTTTGGGACATTATGAAAGAGGATACCACAAACTGCCATATTACACTTGTTTGTGTTCATTTCTACTGCCAGTGTCAGCCCCCGTTCAGCATCCATCCATCCATCCATCTTCATCCGCTTATCCGGGGGCAGCAGCTCCAGTAAGGGACCCCAAACTTCCCTTTCCCGAGCCACATCAACCAGCTCCGACTGGGGGATCCCGAGGCGTTCCCAGGCCAGGTTGGAGATATAATCTCTCCACCTAGTCCTGGGTCTTCCCCGAGGCCTCCTCCCAGCTGGACGTGCCTGGAACACCTCCCTAGGGAGGCACCCAGGAGGCATCCTTACCAGAGGCCCGAACTGGCTCCTTTGACGCGAAGGAGCAGCAGCTCTACTCTGAGCTCCTCTCGGATGACTGAGCTTCTCACCCTATCTCTAAGGGAGACGCCAGCCACCCTCCTGAGGAAACCCATTTCGGTCGCTTGTACCCTGGATCTCGTTCTTTCGGTCATGACCCAGCCTTCATGACCATAGGTGAGGGTAGGAACGAAAATTGCCCGGTAGATTGAGAGCTTTTCCTTCTGGCTCAGCTCTCTTTTTGTCACAATGGTGCGATACACGGAATGTAATACCGCACCAGCTGCCCCGATTCTCCGACCAATCTCATGCTCCATGGTCCCCTCACTCGCAAACAAGACCCTAAGGTACTTAAACTCCTTCACTTGGGGTAAGGACTCACTCTCCACCTGAAGAAAGCACTCCATCGGTTTCCTGCTGAGAACCATGGCCTCAGATTTAGAGGTGCTGATCCTCATCCCAGCCGCTTCACACTCGGCTGCGAACCGATCCAGTGAGTGCTGAAGGTCACAGACCGATGACGCCATCAGGACCACATCATCTGCAAAAAGCAGCGATGAGATCCCGAGCCCACCGAACTGCAACCCCTCCCCGCCCCGACTACGCCTCGATATCCTGTCCATAAATATTACAAACAGGATTGGTGACAAAGCGCAGCCCTGGCGGAGGCCAACCCTCACCTGGAACGAGTCCGACTTACTGCCGAGAACCCGGACACAGCTCTCGCTTTGGTCATACAGAGATTGGATGGCCCTGAGAAGGGACCACCTCACCGCATACTCCCGCAGCACCTCCCACAATTACTCCCGGGGCACCCGATCATACGCCTTCTCCAGATCCACAAAACACATGTAGACTGGTTGGGCATACTCCCAGGCCTCCTCCAAGATCCTTGCGAGAGTGAAGATCTGATCCGTTGTTCCACGGCCAGGACGGAATCCGCATTGTTCCCGTTCAGCATGTGTTTTTATTTAATCACCATCTTTTAGAAGGTTATGCAGCCTTGATTTGTAATACACCACCTCTAAAACTACACAAATTCAATATATAGTGGACAAACAATCTATGTACTTAGGCTGATGTATGTTGTGACTTACTGTATGAGAGGTCTGCACAACCAACATGTTTTTTAGAGACTAATTTATTCCAGTGATATTTTCTCCATACTCAAGTTCCTGAAAGTACAGATGCTGTAGATCCCCTTTTGGTGCACACAAGATCAAATTTGAATGTGCTTTAGCACCAATATGCAGCAAACTGTAAAGAAAGTACGTCAGCAACTCTGCTGAGTTGGGTGTTATTTTTTTTCAACACTCCTGAAAATAAAACACTTCAGTAATATCAGGGCAGAGACAGTGGGCGAAGCAGGAGGTAGGAGAAGAAGCAGAAACTTGCCTCTTTTTGACAGAAGTTAAATTTGAAGGTACTCAAACTGTACTCCTTTGTTGTTCGATATCCTTCTTTAAATTGACAGACCATTCATTGTCATTGGCATCAAGATTGGTGCTCTTTGCTACAAACTGAGTTACATCACATTTGGTTTGCCCTCTTTCCCAGGGGAGCCTCTGCTCTCATATTTGCTTTTCCTGTTTGTCTTGCTGCTTGTGTATGCTACTCTTGTTCTGTTGTGTTGTCTGATTCTTGTGTACGTGCTAGACATGTCATTTATGTAATGTTCTTTGTCACAGGTAATGCTTGTTATGAGTGTGTATACAGTAAGTAGTGGATGTGTTGGAAATGTTGGTTGTGTGCTGCTGTCTGATTAGATTTGACATTTCTTATTTAGGCCAGGATAACATTGTAAATGAGAATTTATTCTTAATGACTTGCCTGGTTAAATAAAAATAAAATAGAAAATAAAGTATGATAGAACAGAACTAGTTCCAACAATGTGTTTTTCAACCGTGTTGGATACTAAGGACACTAAAGAGCTGCCTAGGCACAGATTTATATAAGAAATAGTTTCTCTAGATGGAAATACAGGACTCCTAAATGGAAAAAAAACTTGCTTTAGTAGGAGTTTTGTCCCTTCTGCAACAGTAGCAGCCCTGATCAGTCTCAATGACATTGTTATGAGCATAATAACGTCTCCACGAAGACTCAGCGTACTGTCTATATCGTTATCTTGCAATAGGCCTATATCTGTATGTTGTTATGTGCGGCAATACATCTAAATCTATGCAGTTACGGCCGCTAACAGTTACCCCGTGTTTATAAGTCATTTTAACTCCCACCTAATCGTAGTCATCAAGATCAGCTGACAGTCTAGCAGGTGATGAATAGCTGGCACAAATCTCTGGCTGTAACAGACATAAACTGTAATCAAAGTGTTTGCAAAGCAAAATAATCCACCAGCTGTTTAGAGAACAACAAACAATTTCCTTCATAAAAGGCAGCTTTGTAAAGTATGTTATGCCGTCCTTCACAATGGCCTGTTTGAATACTTTTGCTTGCCACATTTGGGCCACTCTTTTTATTTTGTGTTAATATTTGAGACAGTGTTGAGGTTTAAAGGTTGAGGTTGAAGTTCAAGCCCTGATCTTCTGCACTACTAAGCCCCCCCCCTCGTGGGTCTCAGTCTCAGGTCTCAGTTCCGTGCCTGGTAACTTCGCCTTTGTCTTTTCCACTCTGTTGCACTTTATCTCAGTAACCTCCTCTCTCCTGCCACCTTGGTGTCTCTTCCCCTCTCTTCCCTCCTCGTCACTGCTTCAGGATCACTGCAGTGGAACCTGCTCCCATCTCAGCAGTGAGGATGATTGATTACCCATCAGCACCCAGACTAATCTGCTCTTACCATCCCTGCTGCTCGTTTTTAAGGGCTGGCATTGGTCACAGCATTTCGCCAGAGCCAAAAACAAGACTGTAACAGACTTTGGTTTCATTGCAGTGTTGTAAAAATGCTCTAATCTTGGTTGTTACAGCAACTAATTTCAACTCCTGGCTCTCCAAGAGGTGAATGACCGTCCCACTCCAGTAAGAAGGATTAAAGTTCTTATCTTCCATAACAGACAGTTAGGTTATCCTTTAGTCACATCACATTGTCTTCAAATGTAACTTCTGCTTATGAGTCTCTCTTAAAATGACTCCATCTTTTCACAGTACTTACTTCATCGGGATAGCTTTTAGAAAGTTCGTAGCAAATACTGGTTATAGTGTATCCTTGAAGCCGGAGTTGTTTATGTGCATTATTAATGTGTGAGAGGCAGAAATTAGCTACGCAATGAAACAGATCTTATTGAAATTATTGTGCTGGTATTAAGTGCTGGGTGATCCTTTTGTTGTGTGAATAATTAAAGTGGCTGTTTTGAAGCTGAATGTAAAGTTGGATGACTGAATAATTAGCTATGGAGGATCAAGGCATTATGCTTGGAGTGTAACATAATGGTGAGCAGAGAGGGGTGCGTGACATAATTCTTGGGAAGCTCTATTGTAAATCACCTTTGTTTAGAGACTTATATGGTGGCAAAAAGATAAATTGATCTTTTAATCTGGATTTAACCTGGCAAAGACAAGACGTTTGCCTTGACAGGAGAGAGCACAACACACAAGAGTTACATAAACAAACTCACACACACACTCACTCGCATGCACGCTCATTCATTCACTCACTCAGTCACACACTCACTCACTCACACACTCACTCACGCACTTACTCACTCACTCACTCACTAACACACACACAATTACACCAATGGTCAATTAATATTGAGCTGTCATGCATCCTTGCTTTTGGAAAGTAATCTTGCTGAATTGAAACTGGGATAATTAGCACATAACTTATTCCCACACATGCGCCAGTATACATGTGAGTGCACACAAGTGTACAGTATATGCACGTGGACCCAGATGTACACATGATTACATGTAAGCGGTGCAAGTTCAGCTGCAGTTCCTTATGGTCTATAGGTTGGGTCCATTGGAAGACAAAGAGAAGTTGTGACAATGAGCCTCTGAGCTTTGGATGGATTTCAGACTTTTTTCCTCCTTTGCGGGCATTAAGCGTGAGCTTCCTTTGTTCTCTGTCTACTTCAACTTGAGTTTCTTTCTTACATCTCAATTTCACTCTCTCCATTTAGCCTCCATCGATATTCTTTATTATTATAACCTGCACGATCAATACTGCCAAAGCATCAGAATGCAACGAGATGTCTCTGAGATAAAGGAGAAAAAAATTCTTTCTTCATTTCTCTTCGCTCTCTTGGTCACCGTATCAAATAATGACTTTAGTGTATCCCTGGCAACTGGGTCTTCTTTGTTACCTTCACAAACAACTAGTTGCCAGGTAGATACACTTTCTTTTAGGTGTATAAGAGAAACAAAAAATGACGATTTATACTAAATTCACACCACAGAGCTGAATAACATTGTTAGAAGGTTAGATGGACTCATATTACGGTAGTGTGAGCACATGTATCCGTAATATCTGTGTGTGCCCAAGGCTGTAAATTAATTTATCACAAGTGAATATTCTGCCTTAGGAAACCAAGTATACAAGGTTTAAATCACAGACAAATATGCTGGTGATTAGTGTTACAAAATGATTTGCATAAATGTAAGACGTCTAAAGCTTCTCGTGTGGTTGGCGATTTAAAGGCTTCATGATCAAATTAAGCTGGTGAAATACTTTGAAAACTGCTCTCAAGGCCTTTGCACCATCCCCATGCTCCTCTTCCTTAGAATAACTAACAGGGGTTTGAGTAACCTTGTCTGCCCTGCATATTGAATAAAGTCTTACAGTTTTATTGACACATCACACACCCAGGGTTTAATTCATTTTGTTTAAATTCCACTTGGGAGATGCTGGGTGTCTTTAACAGCATTCTGTGTCTGATCGTCTGTCACTCTGTCATTTATTAGACCTTAATAAAACATCAAGAGGGAGGCCACAGCAAGAATAGTAAGAGGTTATTCTGACAGCCACATCAGCATTTGTGGTTTGTTTTGATGAGGCATTAAGTGTGGGCCGGAAAATGAAAGCACCACTTATGGTTCTCTCTGGGTCGGGTTTATGTGACACCGTATTACCTCTACATTTAATATTCTTTAGACGGTCCCTGACATGAAGCTGGCAAATGCTTGTTTAAGGTCAGTGGATTCATTTTCATCACACAGTGTCTCATTGTTGGGTCCCTAGTGTTTTTTTTACTCTTTCCTTCCAGTATTAATAGGGTGTGAGTCTTTAGATAATGGCTCAGAAAGGGCTTAATGACCAGTGTAATCCATAGTTTAACTATAACCCCCCCCCCCCCATACACACACACACGCACACATGCATGCACACACACACACACACACACACACACACACACACACACAAAGACTGCAAAGAGACCAAAACAACTACATGAGAGATGCAAAACAGATGGAAAGATACAATAAATGACCACAAAGAGTCTCACAACTATGGAAAGGAGCAAAGCAAACACAAAGACACCCTAAATAACTAGACAAAGCAACCACAATGATACTCACAATGACTACAAGAGACACAAAATGAGCAAAAAGAGATACAAAGCAACTACAAAGAGACGCAAAGTGACCACAGAGAGACACAAAACAACTACTAAAAGACCACTTAGTACTTGAGCTTTTGATCATATTATTTTGATCTGCTCAGTTGTCTTGGAAATAGAAATGGTCACTAATCTACAGACTTCCCCCTCATGTTGGCTTAAAAGTCCTATGCATGCTTTAACATTCAAATGTGAACGCCTAAAACACATTTTTGTTAATCCATTGGCACTATCCTACAAAAGCACTTTCATTTTCATCTCCTACTTTACACCCAGATCATACTTTATGTAGTAGCTGTACATATAGTGTTTGTTGTTGAGCTTCTGTGTTACTGCCATGTCAAATTCCTGTGTGTCTGCTGATGCATTTGGCGAATAAAGTGATTCTGAGTTGATGAAAATCTCTTTTTGGGGAAACATACTGTATATCTATGCATGCGGTACAGGGGGAGCATCCTCTCTCATGGGCTTTCACAAAATGATGATGCCCAGCAATGAAGCTCATTATTGTCAACCAAAAGCAAAGCCTGTTTCTCTGTAGTGAGGGTGAAATAGAGGTGATCAATTCCCTCCTCTTCTATAGGTACAAGGTGATAGTATATATTATAACCCTAATGGTTCATGTCATCATGCCATTTATGTCCTCTGCCACTCCTAATTCTACTATATTTATGATATATAAAATGGGTACATTATGTGTAATTTTCCCAACAGGAAGAAATGATGCAGCCTGAGAGCAAAAGGATGAGTCATTTTGCTGTTACAAGCCAGCGATTTAAAATCTATTTTATAGCAGCAGAGGTAATCGAAACAGTGCTGCCAATTACACAGATGACAATGCCTTTACTATACGACTCATTCAGGCTTTCATTAATGTTCATATGGCAGATGTTCAATTCAATGAAAGTGTGTCGTGGGAATCTCGACATCTGTGACATCATAACTCATTCTGACATCTAGTGCTGTAACCGTCAAGCAAGACATATGCTTAAATTATGGCAGAAAGCTGTAACACGTTCTGGAGGCAGGATTGAAAGGGCTGGTCCATATGTGAGGATCTGACATGCTTCATAAGCAGCAGAAGGTCTGGTGATGAGAAATAATAGTTCTTTTTTTCTTTAGCAATCTCAAACTTTTCATAGGAACTAAGAAGTAACATAGAAAAACATTAACTTGGAATTACCCATATGGGCCGCTATGGTTTTAGAGAAATCAATGAGAATTTTATGACCCTGTTACAGATGTCAAGATCAAGAGGACGGCATGCCAGGCAAGAGAGCCAAAATGATAGCATACAGACTCGGGGTGGGTGGGGGGGGGCTTTCACTTGTCATTAATTCTCTGTTTTCTGAGAAACATAAAAAAATAAAAACACGAGGCTTGATTTTATTTGTTTTGTGTGTGTTAAATGTTTGGATGTTTTGATCACTTTCAAATCCCACTATTCTCTCCATCTGTTGAATCCCTGTTGAGTCCCTTTTAGCTTTTTTTGTTTTTTGTTTTCCTATTCGCTGATCCTGTCCCAGTGTCAGTCATACCCTCAAAATATAACGTCAAAAATGATCTAAAGAACATCTCCTCCTGCTTAGTTTTAGCTAACATACTACTTGTTATGAACTCTGAAATATGAATCATTTCTTATCAACAACATCTTATATTCGTCATGAGAAAATATTTGTACATATTTCTTGTAGGGAACATCATTGCTTTCGTGTAAATTAATATACAATTCACACAGTATGTCAAAAAAGGATTTAATCATGCACATAAACACATCTAAAACAAGGGTGGGTATACAGATGGGAAGCAGAAATAATGGGGGGTATTTCACAGGGTTGTCGGCCAGCAGTCAAGTGCACTCAGAACACTCAGGCTCTAACTGGGTTTTTACATGACCCAAAGTGTGATTATCCAGATTTTTCCATTTTCATTACAGACCATTTCTTACACCTCTCTGCCCAGGTCTCTTTGACACAGAAACTTAAAGGCTTTCAGGCGAAAAACAAGGGAGAGACTGATTTATTACCGTTCACCATATCAAATAATGCCTGCAGTGTGAGGGTAGCCTGACTAAATGTTCTTTCTAATCAGGAAACAGGTGAGGGCTGCAGACAAGTGACTGGTGGAGAAATCTTAATGCATGTACAGTGAGGAAAATAAGTATTTGAACACCCTGCTATTTTGCAAGTTCTCCCACTTAGAAATCATGGAGGGGTCTGAAATTGTCATCGTAGGTGCATGTCCACTGTGAGAGACATAATCTAAAAACAAAAATCCAGAAATCACAATGTATGATTTTTTTTACTATTTATTTGTATGATACAGCTGCAAATAAGTATTTGAACACATGAGAAAATCAATGTTAATATTTGGTACAGTAGCCTTTGTTTGCAATTCCAGAGGTCAAACATTTCCTGTACTTTTTCACCAGGTTTGCACACACTGCAGAAGGGATTATGGCCCACTCCTCCACACAGATCTTCTCTAGATCAGTCAGGTTTCTGGGCTGTTGCTGAGAAACACGGAGTTTGAGCTCCCTCCAAAGATTCTCTATTGGGTTTAGGTCTGGAGACTGGCTAGGCCACGCCAGAACCTTGATATGCTTCTTACAGAGCCACTCCTTGGTTATCCTGGCTGTGTGCTTCGGGTCATTGCCATGTTGGAAGACCAATACATGGCCCCGGTCATCCTCTCGTTAATACAGTGCAGTCGCCCTGTCCCATGTGCAGAAAAACACCCCCAAAGCATGATGCTACCACCCCCATGCTTCACAGTAGGGATGGTGTTCTTGGGATGGTACTCATCATTCTTCTTCCTCCAAACACGGTAAGTGGAATTATGACAAAAAAGTTTTATTTTGGTCTCATCTGACCACATGACTTTCTCCCATGACTCCTCTGGATCATCCAAATGGTCATTGGCAAACTTAAGACGGGCCCTGACATGTGCTGGTTTAAGCAGGGGAAACTTCCGTGCCATGCATGATTTCAAACCATGACGTCTTAGTGTATTACCAACAGTAACCTTGGAAACGGTGATCCCAGCTCTTTTCAGGTCATTGACCAGCTCCTCCTGTAGTTCTGGGCTGATTTCTCACCTTTCTTAGGATCATTGAGACCCCACGAGGGGAGATCTTGCATGGAGCCCCAGTCCGAGGGAGATTGACAGTAATGTTTAGCTTCTTCCATTTTCTAATGATTGCTCCGACGGTGGACCTTTTTTCACCAAGCTGCTTGGCAATTTCCCCGTAGCCCTTTCCAGCCTTGTGGAGTTGTAAAATTTTGTCTCTAGTGTCTTTGGACAGCTCTTTGGTCTTGGCCATGTTAGTAGTTGGATTCTTACTGATTATACGGGGTGGACAGGTGTCTTTATGCAGCTAACGACCTCAAACAGGTGCATCTAATTTAGGATAATAAATGGAGGGGAGGTGGACATTTTGAAGGCAGACTAACAGGTCTTTGAGGGTCAGAACTGTAGCTGATAGACAGGTGTTCAAATACTTATTTGCAGCTGTATCATACAAATAAATAAATCATACATTGTGATTTCTGGATTTTTTTTTAAAGATTATGTCTCTCACAGTGGACATGCACCTACGATGACAATTTCAGACCCCTCCATGATTTCTAAGTGGGAGAACTTGCAAAATAGCAGGGTGTTCAAATACTTATTGTCCTCACTGTATGAAGCTTAAAGATGAACTCTACTGAAAAAATAAAACTTGATAACTTGTTGGTTATGATAATTACAAATAAATTACACTAAAAATTTTAATTAAAAAAATCAATATAGCTGTTTTTTAAGCAACACAAAAATTGCGTTTGTTAGTATTAGAACGCTGACAATATCGATGACGTCACTGGCATGGTAGGACCTGCGAAGGCTTATAGGCAACGGCTGCAGCATATTATATACACACGAAAATGAGTAATTTTAATGGCACGGGTTACGTATTTGAGCCTGTGAGGGACAGGCCTGTAGTGTCTGACTACCACCACATGGACGATCAGTTTCAGGCTCCCCCTTCAGTACAGGACCGTTTGGGGGGGAGTGACGGTGACCGGTGTGTGTGTGTGTGTGGGCGCAGCTTACTGTCATGCACTCTCATTTATTGTATCCAAGCACATTATGCATTTTAGGAAATAGACTGCTTATATAGCGTTTGCATTTAGAGAAAACATAAAAAACATGGTTAAGGTCCTGTTCGTTTAAGAAAATAGAGGCAGATAAATGGAAAATGTAATTGGACAATTCAATCCAATGGGATCGCTTGTTAGCTGCACATAGGAGAGTTACCCCAGTTTGACCATAGATGCACGGAGGATTCACGAGTTTTGACGTTTACTTTACTTTAGGCAGGTGCAGAGTTGGCGGATTTTTACTATGGAACTAGCAGCTGTTTCTGCATCAACAATGTGCCCTGAGACCGGGAACATCAGCTAGCTTCAGGGTGAGTAGAGGGACGTTGGATTCTGTGGTTCAGTTAGCGGCTAGTAAACGTATTATTATCGATCTGTGATATTGTCGGAGTCTTGGTTTATTTATAAAGTCTATGGTCAGAGTGCTAGCTTGTGGAGTTTGTCATAAGAGTGCTTCCAACGTATTTAGTTGTTAGCCCTTTCCCTCAGTTGGATCGTTTGGTGTCTAGCTTGGTGTTGTATCTCAATTACAAGTAATGTCCAGTGTGTCAGTCTCCGTTTTGTTGAACGCTATAAAGCCTATACGTTGGGCTTCATTTTTGTAAGTGAATATGTTCGTGTTTTGTGTATGTGACAACAACGTTACATCCAGCCCTTTGCCTAGTAGACTTGATAGTATGCTGACAACAGGTAAACATACCGCTACCTCTCTGTGCTCTGCCTGCCGTGAGCCATTCAGCGCCCTGTCTGCGGCAGGTAGCATCTATGGTGTTACTTGCCGGTGGTTATCGGTCTGCCCTGCACTAGAGCCTGCAGGCCTCAGGTTTCAGTCTGTTGGATTTAACCTCACCAGTGACGCTGTTGTATCAGAAGCACAGCTCTCCAAATAGTCTGTCACTAAAAAAATGCTACAGACTCAAAATCCAGGGGCTGTCGGAGGGCTAGCCCGTTTTAAGGCAGCTAGCTGCTAGCCATGAGTTAAGGACTGTTTTTTTCCTTGTCAAAGGTAGCCTGTGGAAATGTGTCGTAACCCCAGCTGCCTAATCCCTATATAGTTCCTTACTGCAGCCAGGGGCAATACAGTATGCCCCCCCCCCAGACTTCTTTCTTTCCGTTTCCCCAGCCATATGTCCGCTAGCCTCCGACTCTTTGTATGTTGTTCCTATGGCTGCGCTGCTAGTGCTAGTTAGCCACGGAGTAGCTTACCATGCCAGTGACGTAGTAGATTGTGGAATTCCAACATGGCGGCACCCATGTAACAAAAACAACACTTTCAACTTGCCATTTTGTCCCTTTTAACAAATTCACCCATTTTAATAATTGTACCAGTGAGAAGAAATAAAATACATCTGTTATATCACCATTATTCAAATTCCAGTTCAGTTCATCTTTAAGACACTCATATTCTTCCCAGGAGTTGCTAGAGACCAAACCAAGCTGACAGGACAGTACATTTTACACTTGTCAAAGAAAGATGTTTTAATAAAACAAGGTTTTATTTTTTAAACTGATGTCATTTGCAACAGTTTTGGAAGGCAGTGACAAATAATGTAATTTCAGTCAGATCAGAACGATGACGCTATGTGTCGCTCTGGATGGCAATTACAAAGAATGTACTTTTTTTATTTATTACACTACAAAAGCACAACTCCCTCTCCGGGAACCATCACCTTACCGTGGTGGAGAGGTTTGTGTGTCCCTATGAACCTGAGGGCTGTGTTGTCTGGAGCTGTGTGCTCCTGGTAGGGTCTCCCATGGCAAAGTGGTCTCAGGTGAGGGGCCAGACAAAGAATGGTTCAAAAGCCCTATGCAAAATCGAGGAAGAGAGGGAGTGACCCTGCCCGGAGGAGGCACGGGGCCCCCGTCTGGAGCCAGGCCTGGACGGAGGGCTCGTCAGCGAGCGCCTGGTGGCCGGGTTTGCCACGGAGCCCGGTCGGGCACAGCCCGAAGAAGCTACGTGGCCCCCCTATCTCCGTCCCATGGGCCCACCACCTGTGGGAGGAACCGCTGGGGTCGGGTGCGCAGCCACATGGGTGGCGGCGAAGGTCAGGGACCTCGACGGACCAGACCCGGGCGGCAGAGGCTGGCTCTGGGGACGTGGAACGTCACCTCTCTGTGGGGGAAGGAGCCGGAACTTGTGCGGGAGGTGGAGCGCTACCAGTTAGATCTGGTGGGGCTTACTTCTACGCACAGTCTCGGTTCTGGAACCGTACTCCTGGATAGGGGTTGGACTCTGTCCTACTCGGAGTTGCCCAGGGTGTGGGCCCGGGCGGGTGTGGGGATACTCACAAGCCCCGGCTGGCGCCGCTGCGTTGGAGTTTACCCGGTGGGCGAGAGGGTCGCCTCCCTACGCCTGCGGGTGATGGGGGGGAAAACTCTGACTGTTGTTTGTGCATATGCACCAAACAGGAGTTCGGAGTATTCGGCCTTCTTGGAGATGGGGCTCCAGTAGGGGACTCCATAGTTCTGCTGGGGGACTTCAACGCACACGTGGGCAATGATGGAGATACTTGGAGAGGCGTGATTGGGAGGAACGGCCTCCCTGATCTGAACCAGAGTGGTTGTTTGTTGTTGGACTTCTGTGCTAGTCATGGATTGTCCATAACAAACACCATGTTCGAACATAGGGATGCTCATAAGTGTACGTGGTACCAGAGCACCCTAGGCCAAAGGTCAATGATCGATTTTATAATCGTTTCATCTGATCTGAGGCCGTATGTTTTGGACACTCGGGTGAAGAGAGGGGCAGAGCTGTCAACTGATCACCATCTGGTGGTGAGCTGGGTCAGGGGATGGGGGAGGACTCTGGACAGACCTGGTAAGCCCAAACGGGTAGTGCAGGTAAACTGGGAACGTCTGGAGGAGGCCCCTGTCCGACGGACTTTCAACTCACACCTCCGGCGGAGCTTTTCGTGCATCCTGTGGAGGCTGGGGGCATTGAACCTGAGTGGACAATGTTCAAAGTTTCCATTGCTGAAGCTGCGGCGGCGAGCTGTGGTCTTAGGGTCTTAGGTGCCTCAAGGGGCGGTAACCCACGAACACCCTGGTGGACACCGGTGGTCAGGGAAGCCGTCCGACTGAAGAAGGAGTCCTTCCGAGATATGTTATCCCGGAGGACTCCGGAGGCAGTTGCAAGGTACCGGCGGGCCCGAAGGGCTGCAGCCTCTGCCGTGACAGAGGCAAAGCAGCGGGTGTGGGAGAAGTTCGGAGAAGACATGGAGAAGGACTTTCGGTCGGCACCAAGGTGCTTCTGGAAAACCGTTCGCCACCTCAGGAGGGGGAAGCGAGGAATCATCCAAGCTGTTTACAGCAAGGATGGGACGTTGTTGACCTCAACTGGGGAGGTAATAGAGCGGTGGAAGGAGCACTTTGAGGAACTCCTAAATCCAGCTGGCACGCCCTCTGTGGTAGAGGCAGAGCTGGAGGATGATGGGGGATTGTCGTCAATTTCCCTGGTGGAAGTCGCTGAGGTAGTAAAACAACTCCACAGCGGCAAAGCCCCAGGGATTGATGAGATCCGTCCAGAAATGCTGAAAGCTCTGGGTGTGGAGGGGATATTTGGTTGACACGCCTCTTCAACATTGCGTGGAAGTCTGGGACGGTGCCTAAGGAGTGGCAGACCGGGGTGGTGGTTCCCCTCTTTAAAAAGGGGGACCAGAGGGTGTGTGCCAATTACGGGGGTATCACACTTCTCAGCCTCCCTGGTAAAGTCTACTCCAAGGTACTGGAAAGGAGGGTTCGGCCGATAGTCGAACCTCGGATTGAAGAGGAACAATGCGGATTCCGTCCTGGCCGTGGAACAACGGATCAGATTTTCACTCTCACAAGGATCTTGGAGGGGGCCTGGGAGTATGCCCAACCAGTCTGCATGTGTTTTGTGGATCTGGAGAAGGCGTATGACCGGGTCCCCCGGGAGAAATTGTGGGAGGTGCTGCGGGAGTATGGGGTGAGGGGGTCCCTTCTCAGGGCCATCCAATCTGTGTATGACCAAAGCGAGAGCTGTGTCCGGGTTCTCGGCAGAAAGTCGGACTCGTTCCAGGTGAGGGTTGGCCTCCGCCAGGGCTGCTCTTTGTCACCAATCCTGTTTGTAATATTTATGGACAGGATATCGAGGCGTAGTCGGGGCGGGGAGGGGTTGCAGTTCGGTGGGCTCGGGCTCGCGCTGCTTTTTGCAGATGATGTGGTCCTGATGGCATCATCGGTCTGTGACCTTCAGCACTCACTGGATCGGTTCGCCGCCGAGTGTGAAGCGGCTGGGATGAGGATCAGCACCTCTAAATCTGAGGCCATGGTTCTCAGCAGGAAACCGATGGAGTGCTTTCTTCAGGTGGGGAGTGAGTCCTTACCCCAAGTGAAGGAGTTTAAGTATCTTGGGGTCTTGTTCGCGAGAGAGGGGACTATGGAGCGTGAGATTGGTCGGAGAATCGGAGCAGCCGGTGCGGTATTACATTCTGTGTATCGCACCGTTGTGACGAAAAGAGAGCTGAGCCAGAAGGCAAAGCTCTCGATCTACCGGGCAATTTTCGTTCCTACCCTCACCTATGGTCATGAAGGCTGGGTCATGACCGAAAGAACGAGATCCAGGGTACAAGCGGCCGAAATGGGTTTCCTCAGGAGGGTGGCTGGCGTCTCCCTTAGAGATAGGGTGAGAAGCTCAGTCATCCTAGAGGAGCTCAAAGTAGAGCCGCTGCTCCTTCGCGTCGAAAGGAGCCAGTTGAGGTGGTTCGGGCATCTGGTAAGGATGCCTCCTGGGCGCCTCCCTAGGGAGGTGTTCCAGGCACGTCCAGCTGGGAGGAGGCCTCGGGGAAGACCCAGGACTAGGTGGAGAGATTATATCTCCAACCTGGCCTGGGAACGCCTCGGGATCCCCCAGTCGGAGCTGGTTGATGTGGCTCGGGAAAGGGAAGTTTGGGGTCCCCTACTGGAGCTGCTGCCCCCACGACCCGACTCCGGATAAGCGGATGAAGATGGATGGATGGATGGATGGAAAAGCACAACTCTGATGGGATGCTCTTGTCACTCTCTGTTAACATATTGGTCCTGAACAACCTAATATCATAATAGTCAGACCTGTGTTTTTATGGGTTTGTTTTTGCAGCCTTTCTGGTCTAAAATGAACCAATAAACTTTTTACACAACTGTCAACATAACAACAATCCAAATACAGTATGTGGATGTCAAGATGTGGTAGACTTCACCAGGTCATATTAGTCAGTTAAATTACTATAATCAAGTGGAAATCTGACTCAGTGTCTGAATGAGGAAGTGTTAGTGAAAAACCATCAACCAAAAAACATGAAATGGTCTATAATAGAGGCACATTGAGAGGTAGTTGGACAGTAGATAATATATAGTAAATATTAAAAAGAGACAGAAAAGATCAGCTGACATTGGTCCCTGGCTGTCCCTGGACAATTTGGAACAGAGAATTTCATGGTAACTATATACTGTATATATATATATATATATATATATATATATATATATATATATATATATATATATATATATATATATATTTCAGCTGACCAGGACAACCCAAACCCATCATTCTTAAAAGGACACTTTGACATTTTGGGAAATAAGCTTGGTAGTGGTCTCATGAATTCATATGAGAAAATCAATTTTAATGTTATATCCGTGTACCCCCTGGCTACTCTTCCTCCAAAGAAAGAAAGGTTTTGTTTCGATCGAAACAGGTATTGAAAAAATATGTAGTTTTTTTTTAAGACTTACTTTCTGCCTAATGCATCTGTTTGATAGGGAAAAATTACTTCAATGAGAAATGCCTAAATAAGATCCTTTAGACCAGGGTTGTCAAACTCAATTGCACAGGGGGCCAAAACTCAAAACACACTTAATGTTGCGGGCCGAACAGTATAAACATTTATTTAACAGACTTCATTTTTTGTTTTTTAACCATTAATATGAATCAAAATACAGGATATCATTCCAAAATAAATACATTTCAACTTAAAATATTTTGCTCTTCATGAAAAAATATCTTGTCAATGCAATACATTCTAAATGTGTACATGCTGGAATATAACAAATCTGAAAATATAAATAAAAAATGTAATTTAAAGTAAAAGTTAAATCATAACAAAACATAACATTCCATTTTCTTGTCCTATTTAGTCAGAGCCTGATACTTGGAGTCTTTTCTTTGCAACAAGTTCGTTTATGTTTGGGGTTAGGTTCTGTGTTGTGGAGATTCTCAGGATGGATTGCAGGTGTTCATCAGTGAGGCGGCTCCTGTGTGACGTTTTGTTAATTTTCATCACAGAGAACAGCTGCTCGCACAGATATGTGCTGCCAAACATGGACAGGATTCGAGCCGCATGTTGGCGGAGCTGCGGCATCGCTTCAGGAAGGAAGCGAGTGAACTGTGCTGGCCCCGCAGTGTCGTACTTTGCCTTCAGTGTCCCGTTACATTGCAGTTCTATCAGCTCCATCTGCATGTCTACTGGTGCGGTTTCCACGTCGACTGCAAATGGGTTGCGAAGCAGCTCGAAATTACTTTTCTGTGCCTCAAAGTCACGGAAGCGCCGAGTTTTTCAGCAAAGGTGGCATTTGGGAAAACTGTGGCACCTTCTTCGTTCAGTATTACTTGGCAACAGGGAAAGTGAGACAAGTTGCATTGGTGCATTTGTGTCTCCCATAAGCGCAGCTTCACTTGAAATGCCTTCACTGCATCATGCATATCAGTTATTATGTGCTCCCGTCCCTGGAGTTGATGGTTTAAAGCGTTAAGATGCGACGTTATGTCAGCCAGGAACGCCAACTCACATTTCCACTTTTCATCCCTCAGAACTGTGCAGTCTTTCCCCTTACTGTCCATGAACTGGCAGATTTCCCCTCGCAGCTCAAAGTGTCTTTTGAGAACTTTTCCCCGACTTAGCCACCGGACCTCCGTATGATATGGCACATCGCCAAACTCGCAATCTATTTCCCGCAGAAAAGACTGGAATTGACGGTGATTTAAACCGTGGGCTCTGATAAAGTTGACGGTTTGTGTTACAGTGTTCATCACATGATCCATTTTTAGGACTTTAGCACTCAGCGATTCCTGGTGTATGATGCAGTGATATACTGTCAACTCACCGGCACAGTTCTCCTCCCGCATCTTTGAGCGCATCCTTCCCACCAGTCCATTTTTTTCAACACACATCGCAGGTGCGCCATCTGTTGTAAGTCCAACAAGTTTTTCCCATGGCAGTCTCATGTCGGTTACACTTTGAAATACACTTCCAAAGATGTTTTCTCCTTTCGTTGTCCCGTGCATCGATTTAATGTCCAGTATTTCCTCTGTTACGCACAAATTGGAATCTACTCCACGGATGAATATTGCCAGCTGTGCAGTGTCAGTCGCGTCAGTAGTTTCATCCACGGCAAGGGAGTATGCAACAAAATCTTTTGCTTTTTCAATCAACTGTGTTTTCAAATCAGTCGCCATCTCACAAACCCGATTAGCAACAGTATTTCTGCTGAGGCTTACATTTGCAAACGCTCGCGTTTTATCTGGACAAACGACGTCGCACACTTTCATCATACAATTCTTCACGAATTCCCCCTCGGTAAACGGCCGTCCTGATTTGGCGATCTCTTCGGCCACAATGAAACTTGCTTTCACAGCAGCTTCACTTTGTGATTTCGCTTTGGTGAAAAACGTCTGCTGGGATGTCAAATTCTTCTTCAACTCCTCTACCTTTTGTAGCTTCTGTCCTGCGCTCAGGTTTTTTAACTTGTCCTCATGTTTTGTCTCGTAGTGCCGTCTTAGGTTATACTCCTTCATTACAGCGACGTTACTCCCGCAAAGGAGACACACTAATTTACCTGCAATTTCAGTAAACATATACTCATTCTCCCACCGGCTTTGAAAGCTTCGGTTTTCAGAATCAATTTTTCTCTTGGCCATTGTTGGGGTCTAGCTTTGATTTGATATTAGCGTTGTATAGGCTACATCAACAGACCGCGAACTTGAACCGCGGCTTGCCGTTGGCGGCAATTGCACTGCATCTTGGGATTTGTAGTGTGTGTTATTGGGGCGTCATATCACAGGGCCATTAAAAACAGACATATAAAATGATCACGCGGGCCGGATATAATTGTATGGCGTGCCGGATATGGCCCGCGGGCCTTGAGTTTGACACATGTGCTTTAGACACTGTCTCATTCTCCGACATAAATCTAATTAAATCATACAAAGTGGATTTTTACCATAAGTCCTCTATTTGGTGAATCATTTGGTTCATTTCCACAGACGCCTAAGAAACGCCTAAGAAAATGCCGAGTATCCCCTCAAATACTAAGGAATTTCTACTTCGGCATCATTGAGAGCGTCCTGATGGGGAACAGCACTGCCTGGTACAGAAACAGCACCTAACAGGACCTGCACAATTTGTTTGGCTGAACATACTGTACAATAGGCGGTTCTCTACCTGGCCTGCCTACAGGATATTTACACAGGCATTTCAAGAAAAAAGCCTAGTAGAATCAACTAGAAAATGCATTTCCTGCAGAAAATGCGTGGGAATGCTGAATAGCTGAATTGCTAAAGGTAACCTGGTTTAATAGTTTAAATCAGTAAAAGTTGTAGAAAAAATTGAAACGCTAAGCTAAACTGGACAAATAGCTTAAATGAGTAAAATTTGTAGAAAATATTGAAATGCTAAAGCTAAACTGGAGAAATAGCTTAAATCAGTAAGAAGATGTTGAAGTATTGAAAAGAGTTGAAAAATGTAGGAATGGTTTTAATTAAGTTGAATAGCAACAATAATGTAAAAAAGGTGGAAATATTAAAAATAAATTAAATGTAAAAGCTGAACTGGAGAAATAGCTTAAATCAGTAAGAAGATGTTGAAGTAGTGAGAATATTTGAAAAAGTAGGAATGATTTTAATTAAGTTGAATAACACAACTACACCATAAAGAGCTAGAGCTAGATTTTAAAAGCTGATTTTTTTTTATAGCTGAAAGTCTGCAGAAAATACGGACAACCAAAAAAGGTATGGAATAATAAAAAAATCATAATGGGGTTAAATGCCTTTGTCAGGATTGATGTACTACACAGCGGGGATCAAACCCCTGTCCATATCCACTGGGCCATCACTAGGGGTTAACTGTCTTCATAGGGAATAAATCGGTTGAGTTACCGCTGTGGGAATTGAACCCGGGTCTCCTACACAAAAGTCATTCGTCATAACCACTGCGCCACCACCAAAGGATCTGTTTTTCAAGCTTACATTGTAATATATAATTAGACAGACAGACATACAGAGTGTGTGTGTGTGCCTGTGTGTGTGTTGTGTGTCCTTGTGTGTGTGTGTGTGTGTCTCTGTGTGTGTGTGAAAAAATGTACGGAATAATACATGATCATTACAGGGTTAAAAGCGTTGTTAAACAGTAATTTATCAGATAATTTATCTGTGTGTCTGTGTGTCTTTGTGTGTGTGTCTCTGTGTGTGTGTGTGCGTGTCAATCTGTGTTTGTGTGTATGTGTGTGTGTGTGTGTCTGTGTGTGTGTGCGTGTGTGTCTCTATGTGTGTGCGTGTGTATATGTGTGTGTGTCTGTGTGTCTCAGTGTGTGTCTATCTGTCTCTGTCTGTGTGTGTGTGTGTCTGTGTGAGTGTGTGTGTGTGTCTGTGTGTTTGTGTCTATTTGTGTTTGTGTGTGTGTCTGTGTGTGTGTCTGTCTATCTTTCTGTGTGTGCGCGCGTGTCTCTGTGTGTGTGTGTTTGTGTGTCTCAGTGTGTGTCTATCTGTCTCTGTTTGTGTGTGTGTCTGTGTGTGTGTATGTATATCTGTGTTCGTGTGTGTGTGTCTCTGTATGTGTGTCCTTGTGTGTGTGTGTGTCTGTGTGTGTGTGTTGTGTGTGTGTGTAATAGAGTGCGGATCGGGCCGGATTTTTCTGTCCGAGCCCGGCCCGGGTCCGACAGAGCAGTAACCGAACCCGACCCGAGCCCGACAGGCATTAAGATATTTATGTCCGAGCCCGACCCGAGCCCGACACAGTTAAAATCGCATTTGTTTCTCATACTAATGACACATACGTTTGTTTGTGTGGAAAGCCGCTTTTATTAAGCAATTGTAGGAAGGCATTCGGAAATGTCAACAGATGAGCGCATCAATGCACAGCTGACTTTCCTTCGTTTTCAATAGTTTTAAAATCTCCTGCGGCCAACTTCTTTTTAACATCTTCCATCGTTGCGCTGCCACATGTAGCTTAATACGCACGTCTTTCGTTGTCACAGCACACAGGAAGACGGATGTTAGGGTAATATTTGACATTTATTTTAAGCTGTTTTAAATTCAAAATGTTCAATGCCTTATCGCGCTGATGTGACCGAGCCCGACCCGAACCCGAGCATCCTTTCTAAAAATCTGTCCGAACCAGGCCCGACCCGTCGGGTACCGTCGGGTCCCGTCGGGCTCGGGTCGGGTATCCATCCTCTATTGTGTAACCAAAAAATGTACGGAATAATACATGATCATTACAGGGTTAAAAGCGTTGTTAAACAGTATGTGATGACATCCCATTGTGGGAGTTGAACCCGGGCCTACGGCAAGAAGGGCATGTCACATAACCACTGCGCCACCACTGTAATAATTTCTAGGAAAGCTATACAAGGTAATATATAATTTATCTGTGAGTGTCTCTGTGTGTGTGTATCTGTGTCTGTGTGTGTGTGTGTCTGTGTGTTTGTGTGTGTGTGTGTGTGTCTCTGTGTGTTTGTGTGTGTGTGTGTCTCTGTGTGTGTCTGTGTGTGTGTGTGTGTGTACACACAGGGACACACACACACACACACACACACACACACACACACACACACACACACACACACACACACACAGAGAGACACACACGGACACACAGCTCAAATTTCTTTTTTCACTCTGTCTGTTTTAAGATGAGTTAACAGCAAAGCCATTGACAGAGAATAAAATGGTTGCTAAGGGATACAAACTACCAGTGGCCATGTTTGTAAACACAGCTAGGAAGTGTTGAGTTATAAAAAGTTAATAACTATGTGTGATGCAGCTATGATGGGATTAATAAGCATTTTGTCTGTGAAGAAGTCAAGATGGCCATTTGTTCCCCACCTTCCCCCTCTATTTCTCTGACTGTAAAGAATTGATCTGGTCAAGTCTGGCATTTAACATATGCAAAGGAGCTTCCTGCTACAACACCAAAAGGTGGCCTTCTGTCTCCTGTCCCCTGGGGTCTTAGTCTGGGCTAAGACAATACAATGCTAATTAAACTGTTGATGTTAGAGTTTCACATTTAAACAACAGAACCTTTTGTTTTGCAACCAAAAGCGACCCCCAAAGGGGCAGAGTTTTGCGGCATGTTTATTCTCATTGTACTGCGAAGATGCCCTCGGCATGCTGTCATGACAACGGCGGACCAATGAGAATAGATTTGACTGTGCCAGGTAAAAAGGAACCGCCCCAAGATGCAGGGGATAAAACTGTGTGATTTAGGAATTTTCAATACTGGTTTCACGTGACTCCATCATGGGGAAGCATGGATCCAGTCCGCTGTCAGCTGCAGTGTTATTATGTTTGTTTGTCTCTGTCTTTGTCTTATCATCCTCATCGTGCTGTTGCAATAAACCTTTTCTTAATTCCCAATTTGACCCTCAGCCTCCTTCCTCAGAGATCCGACTGAACCCGATGTTACTTTTGAGAAAAAAACATAACAATTGGTGAACCCCGACGTGGTCTCTGAGGAAAAGGACGGACAAATTCAAAAGACGGGATCATGGTGAGCTGCTGAATTTTCACATGGGCCCGAAAAACTGAGAGGTGAGCAGAAACCCTGTTTTATCAAAACACTGCATATAGGTAGATGTGAAAACATGTAGACGTGACGATTCAGCAGTCATCACCGCCGTCAGTCTGTAAAAGCAACTGAAGCAGTGATGAGGATGAGCTAAAGCAATTGTGTGTAACTGTTATGTGTGAAGCTTAAAGCCTGAAAAAGGGTCTCGAGCCGACCGGGACGAGAGACCCGAGGATCGGAGCGTTTGAGTCGTGTGCACTGATTTAGAAGTCCGTTTGAGTCGGCCGGTGAAGCCTGTTAAATCTTAAAGTTAAATTGATCGTGAAAGAGTCGGCTGGGTGAACTTGTATAAACGTTTGGTTTATGTGATCGGAATAGAGTCGGCCTAGTTTAACCTGCTAACTGTAAGATTTGAAGTGATTGTTGGAAAAGACGGCCGGGTCACTGAAAAATTTGTAAAATGTTCATGAAAGATGGCCAGGTTAGAACCGTGATAAATTTTAAATAAAAAGACCAGACGGCGACAGAGTTTTAGTCTCTGTGGGGAAGTCTCTTAAAGCCAGTAATGTGAGGGATCAGGCCTGGAGCGCTCACCTTTGCGGCGGCGGGGCTGAGAACCAGTGAAGGGTCCCTCTGTTATTTCCTCGTGACCATAGTAAGAATAGGAAATGATTTGATAAATATAGTCAAATTGTGTAAAAGATACACTTAGGAATTGTACAGAGGCGCCTAATGTAAATACATTTATGTGGTGGTGGGATGTGCGTTTGGTGATAAACTGTAGAGATTGTTGCCCTGAGATCTGGGAATTGTTTCTTGGGAATTCTTCTGAGGGCACCGGAGCAGAACTCTGCTTGTTGTTTCTGTAAGTTTACTAAGACCTGCATGGAGGGCATAAACTTGCAGGACAATTGACACGGTTTTGTTTTTTGTGTACCTTAGTGTAGAAAAACCTGAATTTGAGGGTGAGAAGTTTTTCCAGAGATTGTTGTCTTGGGATTCTTCTGAGGGCACCGGAGCAGGGCTCTGTTTGTTGTTTCTGTAGGTTTACTAAGACCTGCATGGAGGGCATAAACTTGCAGGACAATTGACACTGTTTTGTTCTTGTGTACCTTAGTGTAGAAAAAAACCTGCATTTGAAGGTGAGAAGTTTTTCCAGAGATTGTTGCCCTGAGATCTGGGAATTGTTTCTTGGGGTGTTACTGGGAGCTTGCAGAAGGCGGCTCCAGCTGTATTGATGGTGGCTGTAAATAACTCATTGTATGGATTTTTGATTTGTTGAACTGGGAGCGTGAATGCTCGTGAATATGTTTTTTAAACAGGAAAAAGCGTTCATTGACGCCTATCCTGTAGTGACTGGGGAAAAATTATTTGTTGAATAAGCTGATGAGATTGCAGTATAAATGTGTCCATCTTGAAATGTTCTACAGAATGGCTGGCTAGATGTCTTGTGAGGAACTGCTGAAAAAGTGTGAATGGTTGGAGGGTGAAGAGTGATTGGAGTTCCTCAGAAAATGCATAATGAGCAGCTAGCAGTTGAGAATGGATGAACATTTGTCAAACATTGAACATTTAAAATAATTAGTTTCAGTTGATTACATCTTCTATTTCATGTTTGGTGTTGTCCTATGGGGACAAAGATTGGAACAATAGTCTGGTTTAACTTAAAAATCCTTTTTTCTTGTTCCCTGAGTAAGTGTTAATGAAGGACTGAAAAGGAGGGACGGGGGTTTTCACACCTTGATGAAGACAGATTAAAGCAATGCATATCTGCTCAGACAGTCTTCATGGTGAATGGTCACGGTCATCAAAGAATCATGGTGACATTTAGCATTGTGTGATGTCTTCAAATGTTTGTAATTGATAAGTGCATTTTTATTTTGGATTCATCTGTTTCTTTTATTCTTTTGGTTTGGTGTTATGAGTAATATTGTGTCTGAATGAATTGATAAAGCTCATTACAAGTCAAAATTAAGCATTCCAGTAAAGTCAACTGAAAAGTGGTGGGAAAATAAATTGAGCTGCCTTAAGCAACTGGACATTAGAAGAAAATGTGCCAGAGAGGAATTATAGCGTATTGGGGTTTTAAATGGATATGCATATTTGGAATTTTGACTCAATTGGATTGTTTTTTATTTGACTTGAAATGATAAATAAGAGGTTTACAACATTTCTGAGTTCATTGCATTTATATTCATTCTGAACTTTGTTTCCCATGATTTAGGTTTATTTTATTTCTTTTCTTTCACTCAAACTTTTGATTTTCTGTAGGGGTGGGAATGCTCGTTTTTAGTCAAGACTACATTTTCTGTGGTTTGATGTTTATTTTTTCTGCCTAGTTTGTAAATTGGTTTGTAAAAAGAAAAAATTAAAGATTTGCTTAACTTCTGTGCTGGCCACATAGAATGTTAAAACAATCTTCTTCTGAGAGTGTTGTGGCACAAAACGTGACACAAGACTAATATTGACATTAATTTGCTCCAAAAATAGCAATTTATTGGAAAATATGTCAACATTTTGAAATCTCAATTGAAAGAATCAATGAGCAGCCCAACCATCTTGAGAGATATTGGGAATTTTATAGTGGAAAAATTGCGGTGGGTTTTATTCTTTGAAAATATGTATTTGTGATTGGTGGTATTTACGTATATTTTAAATGGATTGATGATTTTTGGACGGGTAATTTCATATTTTTTGTGTTTTGGACTGAAGTTTTTGCCTCTTGTGTTAAGGATTTTGGAAAACACAGAGACCAAGGAAAAGATTTCTCCCTCCATGAGAAATTAATGGACAGATCAAAGACAAACTCATATCACAGTTCTTTCCTCCTAGAATGAAACACTAATATGACTTTTGAAAAGCAAAAAGTCTGTCAAAACCATTTATTCACAGGTGAAAGCAGAAACTGGTCCACCCTGATGGCTTCAGATGTTCAAGAAATCCAGATCCAGGTGGAACAAGTTCATTCTGGGTGCTGTTGACTAGGCTACCAGCCCTGCAGGAAAGGACAACCCACACAGCATGAGACCAACAGCCCAGCAGGGGACCACCAAACACCTGACCAGACGCCAACGGAGAGCATGGAGCGTCGCTGTTGCTGACTTCCTGCGGTGGCTCCTGACACTGCCAGCATAGAGGAGAGAGACCGGAGTCCTCTTCCTGATGCTGACTTCTGCTGAACAAATCATCCCCAGGTGCTGGAGTGGAGGCACACCCAGCTACTCCCTCCCCATGTTTCCCCAGTTAGACCTGCGAGGACATCCACACCAGGTGTCAGAAAAGGAGGGTCCTGATTCCATGATGAATTGCACTCAGGGGCACGCTAAAGCATAGCGCCATCATCTTCCCGTCTGGATGTTTCTGAAACAGATGATGTTTCAGAAAAGGAGGGGAAAAGGAGGATGTTGATATAAGGAGGGTGCATTCAGTCACCTCCCATCCAACCGGTAAAGAATCCGAATATCCAGCCAATCCTTCAGAAAAAGGAGGGTAAGGACTTTTTACAGCAGCGGCAGCCGAGCGGAAATGGAAAAGCGCCGTGGCCTGCTGCAGTGACATACTGCAGCCTAACAATGAACCAGCAACGATTGGAGATTTTGTCCCCAGAGACTTTGTGTCCAAATTAGACAACAGTGAACAAGGAACTTTCAAAAATCTGGACTTCAGAATAAATTCCATTAGATAGATTTGCCATTAAGAGAGATTTCAAACCAGCTGAATGCATTACAAAATTGAGATTAGGTGTAAGGTTACTTGTGCAGTTTTGAATTGGAGAGTTGGATTTAGTTAGAAGTTGATCTGTTTTGTTTTGATTATATGTGTTTGTGTTGACATGCTATTTGATTTAGAGATTTTAAGATTTTTTTCCCTTCCTAAGATTTTTTGTTGTTGTTGTTCTCCTTCCTGTTAAAAGATTTAAGTTCCTATTGTTTTTTTCACCTGGTCAAAGACTTCTAATATCTTCTGATTTGTTTGTTTTTGTTTCTAAAGTTAGTCACTAATCACGGAGTAGAATCAGCCATAGCAGCAACAGTTGAGTCAAAGAAAATAAATTGTTTGTAAAATCATGTTTGTTTCTTACAACTTTTGCAGCTGATGTTTACATTTTTGGTTATATTTTTATGTTCATATAAGACAAGACATTTATAGTTTATAGTGTTTCACACCAAAGGTGTGAAAAAGGAGGGATTGTTGAGTTATAAAAAGTTAAAATGATGCAGATGATGGGATTAATATGCATTTTGTCTGTGAAGAAGTCAAGATGGCCATTTGTTCCCCACCTTCCCCCTCTATTTCTCTGACTGTAAAGAATTGATCTGGTCAAGTCTGGCATTTAACATATGCAAAGGAGCTTCCTGCTACAACACCAAAAGGTGGCCTTCTGTCTCCTGTCCCCTGGGGTCTTAGTCTGGGCTAAGACAATACAATGCTAATTAAACTGTTGATGTTAGAGTTTCACATTTAAACAACAGAACCTTTTGCTCTGGAGCCAAAAGCAACCCCCAAAGGGGCAGAGTTTAGCGGCATGTTTATTCTCATGGGACTGCGAAGGTGCCCTCGGCATGCTGTCATGACAACGGCGGACCAATGAGAATGGATTTGACTGTGCCAGGTAAAAAGGAACCGCCCAAGATGCAGGGGATAAAACTGTGTGATTTAGGAATTTTCGAGACTGGACTCACGTGACTCCATCATGGGGAAGCATGGATCCAGTCCGCTGTCAGCTGCAGTGTTAGTATTATGTTTCTCTGTCTTTGTCTTATCATCCTCATCGTGCTGTTGCAATAAACCTTTTCTTAATTCTCAATTTGACCCTCAGCCTCCTTCCTCAGAGATCCGACTGAACGCGATGTTACTTTTGAGAAAAAACATAACAGAAGCCTTTGATGTCTGTGATGTCATCTTTTTGATCTGTAATCAGTTAACGACCGCAGCTGTTGTACCCTTTTTTACCTGTGGGCAGTTATCCA
This sequence comes from Etheostoma perlongum, assembly GCA_026937815.1. Taxonomy (NCBI): domain Eukaryota; kingdom Metazoa; phylum Chordata; class Actinopteri; order Perciformes; family Percidae; genus Etheostoma; species Etheostoma perlongum. The sequence continues at coordinate 10,239,259 of CM049387.1, forward strand.
GACACCAGAACAAATGCTCAAACCAGCGCTCAAACAAATGGTCATTGCGCCAAAGGGATATGAGATATCAATAGAATAACCACCTCGTGAGCACCAGAAGGCCTTTGTGAACGTATTGATATAAAATTCACATTGACAGAAACTAGACAAGAATACCTACGTTTTGATGTATAAATTGTCCATGACAAGTTAGAATTGTTGGCGTGGGAGCAAGTTATAGAGAACGGAGTAAGATAATTTTTTCGAAGCCGTTCACTCTGATGATGTCACACCTCACTCTGACACACGCAATACACACCCATTATAAATGCAGAAAAATCATAAAATTTACTTTAATATTGGCAATAGCTATCTTAACCATTAACAATGTGTTTATCGCAGCCAACAAAGCTAATATTAGCTAAAAATAGCTAACAATTTAACCAAGCTTAATGCTAACGCTAGCTTAATGCTAACGCTAGCTTAAGCTAGCGCTAGCATTGGCGCTAATATTAGCTAATGATAGCTAAGTATAATATTACAAGCTGTAACGTTACAGGCAAACGTGTCGCCCTTATTCCCGTTTGTATTCTGTATGAGGTGGAAACCAATGCCAACCCTTTTTTAAACACACAAAATGTATTTCTACCGTTGAAAAACGTTAATTATATTTAATTTAATTAATAGACAAGCTAGCCTACTTACCGCAGAGAGTTCCAGAACACAATGGGACGTTGCTCCGGACCTACGCAGTTACATTTCATGAGGCGTTCAGGGAAAGTACGACATTCTGGTGCCAAATGCAACACAATATATTCTTCAAATTACGTGTGTATGTGTGTGTGTGTGTGTTGTCAAAAGACAAGGGGGAAAATGTACAACTTTAAAAAAATGTTTCATTGATTGACTACAATTATTTTTAATGAAATGAACACTGGTTGTATTGGCTTTTGATTTGTATTTGTTTAGTTTTTCTGAAGTAGGTATATACCTTATTAATATAACAATATTAATAACTAGAGATTATTATGAAATATCAGTTATAATAATAATAATCACTACAATAATCATAATAATACAAACTAAACCAAAACAGCTTTTTCACAAAAACTGTAAAATATATCAATCTGAAAAGTTTGGATAGTCGAATATTTCGTGAACGTTTTAAAGTTTGAACCACGTCTGTAGGTGAAAGTATGAAGGCGCTGAACATTTTGGGAGCAGAAGAAGATTTGAAGGATTTGAAGCTTGCTCTTATTGACTTTAATGTTAAAATAAAATGTTTAAAAGCTTAATATTTGAAAAAGTATAAATTGCAGAAAAATTGTTGGAGTCCTATCATCTGCTGAAAGAGCTGAAGATTGTAAAAGTTGAATGGTTTAAATAGCTGAAAGTATGCAGAAGATTGATTGAGACATTGCAGTGGGAATCAAACCCCGGTCTCCCATGTGAAAAGTGTGTGTCATAACCACTGGTTGTGAAATGTATAATAAATAATGTGTCTATGTGTGCTTGTTAGACACACAGGGACACAAATGTGTGTGTATGTGAGTGTGTGTATCTGTGAGTGCATGTGTTTCTGTCTATCTGTGTGTATCACCACTACACCATATATAGTAACACCATAAAGATTTTAAAAGCTGATCGGTTTTAATAACTTAAAGTCTGCAGAAGTTACAGACAACCAAAAAATGTACGGAATAATACATGATCATTACAAGGTTAAAAGCCTTGCTAAGAGTATGTGATGAGATCCCATTATGGGATTTGAACCCAGGGCTATGGCATGAAGGTCATGTCACATAACCACTGCACCACTACTGTAATAACTTTTGGAAAACCTATACAAGGTAATATATGATTTATCTGTGTATGTGTGTGTGTCTGTGTGTCTCTGTGTGTGTGTGTCTCTGTGTGTGTGTGTGTGTGCGTGTCAATCTGTGTTTGTGTGTGTGTGTTTCTGTGTGTGTGTGTGTGTGCTTGTGCGCGCGCAGAGACACACACAGACGCACACACACACACGCACACACACACAGATACAAACACGCACACAGACACACACACACACAGAGACACACACACACAGACACACACATAGACACACACACACACACATAGACACACACACACACACACACATACACACAAACACACAGGGACACACACACACAAGGACACAAAGCTCAAATGTCTTTTTTCACTCTTTTTTAAAATGAGTTGTGGAGATCTATAGCAAAGCCATTGACAGAGAATGACATGGTTGCTAAGGGATACAAACTACCAGTGGCCATGTTTGTAAACACAGCTAGGAAGCCTTTGATGTCTGTGATGTCATCTCTTTGATCTGTAATCAGTTAACGATTGCAGCTGCTGTACCATTTTTTACCTGTGGGCAGTTATCCAGACACCAGAACAAGCGCTCAAACAAATGGTCATTGCACCAAAGGGATATGAGATATCAATAGAATAACCACCTCATGAGCACCAGAAGGCCTTTGTGAACGTATTGATATTAAATTCATGTGGATAAAGTTAAAAATGTGGGAGTATCGGCGATGTAAAAAATGGTTCGCTCTGCATTTTGCTCAGAAATGTCGACGATGTTTAACATGGCAGTGAATGGAGAAAGATCCTGAACTCCTGCCATTTGAAAGCTCGCTGAGCGAAAAGTATAATTCATATCGCATAAATGAGCATATTGGCTGAAACTAGACAAGAATACCTATGTTATGATGTATAAATTGTCCATGACAAGTTAGAATTGTTGGCGTGGGAGCAAGTTATAGAGAACGGAGTAAGATAATTTTTTCAAAGGCCTTCCCTCTAGTGATGTCACACCACACTCTAACTCACGCAATACACACCCATTATAAAGGCAGAAAATTTACACTATGCTTATACAGATTTTTCACAAAAACTGTAAAATATATCAATCTGAAAAGATAGAGCCGGATAGCTGAATATTTTGTGAACGTTTTAAAGTTTGAAAGACGTCTGTAGGTGAACAACTGTAGGAGGAGATACATTATGAAACAGAAGAAGATTTGAAGGATTTGAAGCGTGCTCTCATTGACTTTATTGTTAAAAAAAATGTTTAAAAGCTTAATATTTGAAAAAGTATAAATAGTAGAAACATCATTCCCACTAATAACAATCCAACAGCCTTTCCTCCCTGTTGATGTGAGGAAGAAGGCTCGATACACTGATCCGGCACTGAGAGGCTCAGGAGGGGCTTCTACCCTCAGGCCACTAGCATCCTAAATGAGGACACTGACTTTTTTAATGCATTCAGTAAATTGAAGGAACTAACAGATTACATTTGACTTATTTTTTATATAATTTCATATTAAATTGAATCAATAAAGGTATACATTTTGATAACTTTTTTGTTTTATACAACTGGCATGACATATTGTTCTTTCTTTGACATTCCAGAAAGATATTTAGTATGCTGCTGTTGAAGTTGCTCAGATTGTATCACAGTTATTATTGTATTAGAGTCATAACCAATCAAAATGATATTCGCAACTTTGGTAATCTCATGGAAAACCGCTATGCCTATATGAAGTTTAAAGACATGTGCTTCAGGGAAGAGCGAGAAATAGTTTCATAATTCTATATCAGCTCATCTGTGTTCCTAAAGACAGTCGGCCTGCAATAATGATGATGAATACCACATATTATGTGTGTATATTGAATGTGCAGAAAACCATGACCATAAGATGATTTTGAAAGACATGAGATGTCAACCAATTGACAATGAATATGCAAATCAGAAAAGAAATGTATGAGATTGGTTGAAAAACTAAATTCCAATAACCTGACACAAACATGTTCATTTGGTCTGTCTGCCACAGAGGGAATATGAGAAGATTGGAATTCTTTTCCTGTATACCTGGATCTGCATATGGACTTATCACAATATGTCTAGAGAATGATAATCATTTAAAAAATGTTAGATATGTAAAAATTACCATTTCATTTGAATGATTTTACTACATCATACATTGTGTTAATGCAGTATGTGGGAAAGTCCCTGATTAAATTTGCCTAAAATAATATTTTCTCCCATTCTTTTGTATAATGAAAAACATCATTAACAGTGCTGCATTTGTAACCAATGAGCCATGAGTGAAAAAAGTGGAAGAAAGTAGAAAGTGAAAAGGTAAACTGAACATTATGTCAGTGTTTTTCTGCAAAACTCTTTGTTGTAACAATGGAACCCATCTTTTTCAAAGAGGTTTCATGAAAATCAATCAAATGCTGTTATCTGGTAATGGTAAAGCTTTCTTAAAGTCATTAAATCATAACAGAAAAACTGTCCTTGATCTGTTTATTTACATGTATGCACTGATTCTATATATTTTCTTTATGTTGCACTGAAAGCTTCGCCTAAATTAGAGACAAAAATAAGAGAATCTCAAACTTGAAGGCTAACTTCTGCCAGAATGTCATAATCTGCTATTATCTAGGTCCAAAAATCTCAAGGTGTTGTTTAAAGTCTCAAATGAAATTTGGCATATTCATAGTTGGTTATGCATGACAGAACACAAAGAAAGATCTGACTGCAACAATTTGAATATGTGTGTTAAAGACTATGTTGGAGATATAATAAGTCAATCAATCATGTCAATGATGTAAACACCTTCCCGTGGGACACTGCTGCTAGCACTACGCTCACTCTGATCCGCGTGGGGTCCATCCAATATTTCAGACTCTTCTGCACTCAGTGGGCATAAGATCATAAGTGTCATGATGGTAGTCATACAGGGGGCAAATTAAAATTACTAAGCTACGTTGCTGGGATAATTGGTTGTCATTAGATGCTGTTAAACATTTATCAAGACATAATACAAATTCAAATGATGGGAAAAAACAAACTATTTAAGTAAATAAGTCTTTTTGGTGTTTTCTTTCTGGAAATTTTGAAGGTTTACTTTGTGGTGTTAAATGGCAAAATGGCTTGTACAATATGTTAAAAACAAGCAGAGTATTTGGCATATTTTCTGTAATTATGTTTTGGATTTAATTGGTGGTATTAAATCAAACATTGGCTAAAGATGAAACAATAACATTTCCCACTTCTTAGATAATAATAGATATGTACCATCTTAACCCTTAAAAAAGTTTATATTCACAAATCAAGCACAGAAACAATATCAAAATCCAATTAAATTTTTCACTTTTACAGTGCTTTGACTGTTATGACACTATTGGATGAAAAAAAAAAAAATTAACATTTTGAAAGAATGTATGAATTTAAATAACATTTGGGTTACAGCGACGGATGTGAAGCGCCGTTGGTGGAACCCTGTAACACTGGGATTTGTTCCCACACGGCGTTCCATTTAGAAACACTGTTTTTCTTCCTGTTAGGATTCCAGACAGAGCCGAAGGACAGAAGCTAAAAAGTTGTAGCAGCTTTTGCTCAACAAATGTTAATGTAGCATAAATACTGATCAACAATAATGATTCCATACACTGTCAACATCAAACTCGCGGCTCGGACGTTGACTGGCACTCTTAATTTGCAGAATAAAACCGCTGTAGATTGGTGAGTAGCGTTACTGCACCTCTTCCGTTAGCATCATGTTGTAGCTGGTCCAGTTGTTCAAACTGCTAATTACGTTGTATGTGTTTCATTATATTGTTCCCTTTCGTTGCTGCCTGAAAAGATGGCAGTTATATATGATACTGATACTGAGGATGTTTCTCTCAACAAACACACATATGTGCAACGTTAGGGTGTCATGTGATGTGATGTGACAGCTTGCTGGGCCTGATGCATTTCGTATCTTCCTATGGGCATCCAGCACAGACCGTGACTGCAGTGGGACTTCCTTTTAATGTATTGCATTGCCTGCAACGTCCAGAAATATTACCTTTGCACCAAGTTTAATTCCACATAGTCCACATGAAGCTGGCAATGATTTATATTTGCTCATTTTGCAATACTGAGAACTCTCACTGCATTGGTCATCTACAGTAGGGAATTGGGTTGGGAACCGGAAGGTCGCTGGTTCAAGTCCCCATACGGACCGAAGTATGGTGGTGGACTGGTAGCTGGAGAGGTGCCAGTTCACCTCCTGGCACTGCACTGCCACGGTGCTCTTGAGCAAGGAACCAAGCCCCCAACTGCTCGGGCGCCTTTCCATGAGCAGCCCCCCTCTCTGACATGTCTCCATTTAGTGCATGTATAGTTACTGAGCATGTGTGTGTAATTCAGGCCTGTGTAGTAACAACAGAGTGTAAATTGTAATTTCCCCTTGCAGGATTAATCAAATATACACTATTATTTACCTCAGGCAGGTAGACAACATTTTAATGATATGGTAAATACGTAATTATTTGTGTTGTAGTCTTCACCTGCAGCTCTTTTATTATTCTCCGTTTTTGTTTTACGGTCACACACTTTTTTCAGATCTGAGTTGAATCCGCTGTTGCATCAGAACTCTTTATGTACAAAAACAGATTCAGTTTATGTTAAAGTGTCAACATTTGAAGTGTAATTGAGTGGTGATTTTTGCGCAGCCTGGATGCGGTCCTGCATCCACATATGCATGCAGATGTTGTGTGCGTACACCAAGGTTATAATAGTTTGAATTATTTCAATCAGTTTTTATTTTCAATTTTTCAATTTAATTTTGACTATGATAGGATAATGACCCTGATGCACACTGAAAGGTGAAGATAGATGTAGCCGAGACACTGAGTGGTCTTGTGCACTTGGCTCAATGTCCCACTTACAGTGGAAAGAACTTTGAGCTCTCTCATACCTGCGTCACAATTCACTTTCCTCTCTATCTGTGACTGTCCTCTTCCTATCATTCTCTCTGTCTGTAGGGGATGGCAGGGGCTGATAGCTCAGGGATGTCACTCCAGTATTCTCATCATCGATCCGAAGACGTCTCAGACCATCCAGGTGTTGGAGAGGCACAAAGCTAACGTGGTCAAGGTGAGTTTTCTCAGTAAACTTATATCTGTTAAATTGTTTGTATCTTAATAGTAGGGCTGTGACTATCACTAACGATTATTTTCATTTTCGATTATGCTTTTGGGTATTTTCTGAATCAAAAATATTAACTATTTAGTCTATTAAACGTCAACAACTTGTGAAAAAATGCCCATCACAATTCCCCACAGCCCAAGTGATCTCTAACCATCATAAGCCCAAAGGACTCTCAAAGAAACAAGAAAAGCAAATTTACCAATTTGAGAACGTGGAAACAGCAAATGTTTATTTTTTAAATGGTTGGAACAATTAATCAATTGAAGTGAAATTGGCTAACCAATAGATGAGGAATAGTTGCAGCTCTCTTCCATAGGCTAAGAAATAGAATTTGATATCTATGTAAAGCCTGACCGATAAAGGATTTTTAAGACCGATACCGAAATATTTGGTTATTTAAAAATCTGATACTCCGATATACTGTATATTGGCGTATATATTATAAATATATATAAAAAATCCAGAAACGCGTAAAAAACAAACTAATTTCCCTTTGTAGTTATTTATGAGTTCTCACTAAAATATTATGATAAAAATTTGTTTTATTGTCACAACAGCACAGAGGAACATCAAAATATATTAAAGTGCTAATGAATAAAATGTATAAAAATACAAACTTAAGATATGAAAGTTAAAGTCCTTTGAACAAAAACACATTACAAAAAACATATCAGTGTTGCCAACAGCTGTTTTGTAGAGCGCCCTCTGGTGGACAAACTATGCAACACCAACGCTCATAACATGGTTGACAGTTCCTTTTTTTGTTTTAATTTTGGAGTATTCATTTATCAGAATCATTTATTTGTCATTATAAATGATTTTAATGAATGAATATATATTTAAAGAAAAAGCCTACTATCGGCCCGCCCATACTGTATATCAGTCGGGCTTTAATGTAAAGCTGTAAACACAACAAACAATTTGGTCTACTTAATGTGAAAAGAATATGTTGGGTTAGGAAACGGTTTCGGGACACTTGCTTCCCTTCTTTTTTCTATTTAGTTCTTTCCCAGTCTGTTCATTGAATACCTGATTGTTGAAAACAAAAACATGCATCTCACCTGTTGCACTTACAGTGAAGGGAAGAATGCTTTGTAAGCTTTATATATCCCCAGTGCACTTACTATATGTCATCCTGTAGGTCTTCTACATACAGTGGCTTGCATAAGTTTACACACCCATGCTAAAGTTGATTAAAAAAGAGGAATAAAAAAAAGCAATCTTAATGCCAACAATACACTACACACCTGCTGATGGATAAATGTGTTACCACCCAGTATTAATGTTAGCATTGTGTAACCTGGTTCAGTTCTTTCCGTCTCTCTCTAGCAGACGCATTCAGCTCTGCTTCACTGTGTAAGCAACACTGATAAAGGTTGCTGCTGTGTTGATGGATAGTCCTATTGTGTGTGCGTTTGTGTGTTTTATAGGAGGGTAAATAATGGGCAATAAATTCTACGGTGATTATCAGTGTCTGTGCTCAATCCCAGACCCTCATTACTCACTCCAAAGCATACTTTAATCTTGTAAAGCGCCAGCAGCAGGCCATTCCTCACCACCCATCCCAACACAAGAAAGCTTGCTGAATAAAAAAAAAAAGAAGTTGCCAAAGTAAAGAGCATGTCTATTCAGGAACAAATACACAGACATAATCAATTATTTAAACAACAAGTTGTTCACACAGTCATTTGTCTTTTAAAGTATAGAGCCTGTGAATCTTGTGTGTTTCCTGTAGGGTCTGCATATTTCCTTCAGTTTTCTGTATCTTTCTGACCTAAATTACATGGACTGTAGTTATTAGTTAAAACCTGTAAACGCACTAATACACAATAGGACCTGTTCTAGGTAGATGATTGATGGAGAGGATTGTGTAGGCAAATTCATCATCTTCTATTTCAGATGGCAAAATGTGGAAGTCCTGCAATGTTTCCATAGGGACTCCCAGTCACTCATCAGAATCAGAATCAGCTTTATTTGTCAGGTATGAGGACACATACGAGGAATTTTTCTTTGGAACGTTGTTTCTCACAATGTGCTTACACATACAAAACAACCACACTATATATACACACACTAATATATACATACTCTAAACAGAAACAATATAGAGGCAATAGTGCAATGAAGAGTGCAATCAAAATTATTTAAATGGGGAGCATAGTGCAAAGGATGCTGGGATAAATAGTATTATGTTATTATATTACAATATGAACAGCTCTGGAATAGGGAATGAGAATGATGAATAAATAATAAGTGAGATATGAGAATAAGAATGATGAATAAATACTAAATAAGTGGAATAATAAGTGGAACCAGTAAACAGGTGCTGTTTAGAGACAGTGTTACTGGGTTATTGACCAGAATTGAACCTGACACTGTGAGTAAGAAGTCAGCTGTTCATCAGAGTGATGGCTTGTGGGTAGAAACTGTTCCTGAGCCTGTTGGTTTTGCGTACTGTGGTTGTGTCCGAGGCGAGATGGGTCTGTAGAGATGGTTCCTGCCCGTTTCCTGACTCTGTAGGAGTATAAGTCATGAACGGAGGGCAGGTTGGCACCGATGATCTCATCTGCTCATGTATATGTTTTATGTTTGGTAGGTGAAATGGTCCAGGGAAAACTATTACCACAACGTGAGCTCTCCCTACTGTCTGCGGCTGGCTTCTGGAGATGCCTCAGGGAAGATCATAGTGTGGGATGTGGTCAGCGGCACTGTACATTGTGAGATCCAGGAGCACTCCAAACCTATTCAGGGTAAGAGATCTTTGTAGAAACTAGGATTGATACTTTTTCCATTAGTTTTGTGCAGGAAGTTGATATTACCCTGGCAGAGCACTGCCAAGGAGAAATTTGTTTTCTTTAAGATGCCCTTGTCATCGTTCTCTACCTTTTCTCTTGGCACTTACTACACCTCCATGCTCTTCATTCCCACATTCTCCTCTCTGTCTCACTCTGCTCTTTCTCTGCCAGACATGGAGTGGTTGTGGAATCAGGATGCGTCTCATGATCTGCTGTTAGCCATCCACCCTCCCAACTACATTGTTCTGTGGAACGGAGACACAGGCACCAAGCTATGGAAAAAGAGCTACGCTGAGAACATCCTCTCCTTTTCTTTTGACCCATTTGACCCCTCCAACATGGCATGTAGGTGCACAAAACGCTGTCCAAACAAATCTGACTCAGCTTTAGTTTATAATTTTTCATTTTCTAGCCCACATATACACGTCATGTCTTTATATTTTAGCTGAAGGTCTTATATTTATGATTCATCGAGCTTGCACATATCAGAGAGATCATCTTCACTTGTGTTGGATAAAGCAGAGATAAATGGAAATTGATAGTTTTTCATGTGACGATACAAAGTACAATACTGCGAGCTGAACTGAAGCATTTAAAAAAAACAAAAAAAATCTTTCTTGGCAGTGCTGACCAGTGAAGGAATAGTCTTTATCACAGACTTTTCCCACTCCAAACCACCGGGCAGTGCTGGCAAAAAGGTCTACATCGCCAGCCCCCATGCAAGCCCCGCCCACACCAAACCTGCCCCCGCCACTGCCCCGGTCCCTACTGGTGCCAAGAAGGCCCTCAACAAGGTCAAAGTGCTCATCACCAATGAAAAACCCACGTAAGTTGTAATGTTTTAATAAATTGATTGCATATTTCAAATCCTTTTTAAAATCTGTCAGGCTCTGCCAGGCTTAGGGCATCCTCAGCTACAAAGTGTTCTTATGCATCTTTGACCTGTGGTGATTCTTCACCTGACAGCATGATGAGTTAATTATGGCATGTCCTCTGCTGCTCTTATTTGAATAACCAAAGTTTATTTTAGATAGATAGTGAAATACAAAATAAAAAGGTAGCCCAATACCGTGCCATTTTTTGGAAAAAGTTCTCAACAGTTTAGATCAGCCAGTCTGCATCTTGGTTCGTTGAAATGCCAAATAATACAGTTTTTTTTTTTCTGTAACTTGTGTTGCTCCTCTCCCCTTTTCAGCAAGTTAACTGCCATGTTGAAAGTGAATTGTGACAGTGTGTCTGTTGATAGAGGGATCTATCTGAAATGATGTTCGTGTAAGAGGATGAGATAACAGGCTCCGATATGTGAGAATTAGGGTTGGGGGGTAATGCGGTATATTAAAAATATCAACTGTATCAGTTTCAATACGTCATTAAAAAATACATTGCGCTTATTTAGGAGACAATGATTAAATATTAAATATTGACAGTGTGAGAGAGAGAGAAAGTTTATATTTAGCTTTTTTGAGGTCATATCAATTAAGTTTAGGTCTGGTAATAAATCAAGGTGAATAAATCAAACACATCCTTTTAATACCCCACCTCACAAATAAGTAGTGACTTACCTAATTTAAATGCCATTAAGTGACAAACCTGTGAATTGTGTAAGACAATACCTTTTTTTTAAGTGACAAAAGGCTTGTTTGATGTGCAGCTTCCTGCTTGAGCGGCTGCGGCTGTCGGACGTGCTTATTTATAGCAGCGGCACCCAGGCCTTTCTGTCCTCCTTCTCAACCAGCTCTAATTACAAACACTCCATTAATCTTAATTTTCTTCTTTCTCTCTCGTCGTGTCAGTTTCGGTCTTGTTGAAGTTGTCTTCATGTGACAGGTTGTTCGTTCACCTTTCACGCGTTGTGTAATTGCTCTGGAAAATGCTGTATTCCATCAGTCAGTCACTGCCTTTTGTCTGTAGGTCAGTTTTTGGTGTTTATCAGTGTTCCAGTATCTCTCCTCTCTGGCTCTGTCTGCCTGTGGTTGATAGATGGGATTTAAACAGGACTCTGTAATCAGAAACATCTTGAATACAGTACTATATAGTGCACATTAATGTCTCATCAGGCATCCATTAATCTAGTTGTTAGCCAGCACAGACTTGGTCCCTTTATCACGATAATAGACGTTGGCCTTCCCGACAAGCAGGGCTGTTGTCCATACACAAACACACATGGACACACTCATTTATTTATTTCTCAGCAGAAATGTAATATACATTATGTACAGGATGTTGTAAAAAGCGAGATGTCCCTGTCTTTTTTTCATTATAAAGCAGGTTGAGGTAATATACTGTATACATACTAGGTATGCAGACATATGGCTCCTTATGGTTTTCATTTCTTTAAACCAATCACGATTGTCTTGGGCGGCGCTAAGCTCCGGCTGTAAAGACGCTGTCTCTGCAAAATATTCGTGGTAAGGAACTTGTTTAGCTGGAAAATTTGCACCCGGCTACAGAAAACGCCACATATAATATTAAAGAGAGTTAATTGTTCACACAATACAGTAACGTGAGCTATTTAAATTAGCCTGATATATGGTTAAACATAATTTGCTGTTATTGTCTGTATTTTATCCAAAGCAAATCCCCCCCCCCAGTAAGTCCCAAAACGTCCCAGTTAGAGAGTAAACGCCGTAAACATATTCTCTGTAAATCTTTACAATCATCCCCAGATATTTTTGGCCTATACCATAACTGATGTTATAGATATCGATATGATCTATGTAAAACAAGTTTCTGTGAAAATTGTATTTTGTACATAGCGAAAAACACAAGATAATACTGTAAATTTGGAAAAGTAGTCTTTCTTTATTTGCAAATAATGGAAAATTCCAGTTTAACTCACATCTGTAAAAAAAAATTGGATCATAAATCAATAACTGAGAATCCTAAAAAAGAATATCCTGTTTACAGGGTTCATCCGGTTTAAAAAAAACCTGGAAAAGTTATGGAAAATTTTGAAAAATGCAAATTCCAGGCCTGGGAAGCTTTCGGAAAAATATAAAGACCCAGAAAGTTTTGGAAAAGTCTTGGAATTTTTTTAAACAAAGCATAATACTATGTGATTAATAAAACAAATCTTTTCATTAAAGAAATTAATAAAATAATATTTTACGTCGTCTTAACCTTAACGTTCTATCCGGGGCGCGGTATTCCAAATTCCACTATGAACCACATACATTATCATTCTTTTTTTTTTGTTAAACCACTGAGGGTAGACGTTAACACAGATTTTTATTCTTCTTGTATAATCTCGACTGAGGTTTTCAGGAATACATCGTCATGGAAATTTGCCTGGAAAGTATTGGTTAAAATGTGACCCTGTGTGAACCCTGTGTTGAGGTTTAGGTGTGGGACTTGTTGTGTTTGAGAATGTATTTTTGTCTGTTTTTGACATTTATGAGTGTTCAGAAGTTTAGTTTAATCTTCTCTTCAGTTACCAGCCTCAGTTATCAAAATTATGAACCCATTTGGTGCCCATGTGCAAATCCAAGCCAAAGTTGTGATTTCTGCACCACTCCCGTTCAGTATTATGTTGTGTGCGTTTATTCTGTATTGTCTAGACATCAGATGCTCAAGCTGAAGTGACTACATAATGTATAAACACTGTATTTGATTTGAACGTCCTCTGGGTCATTTATGGTTATTCAACATGATTAAACGATGGAAGGCGGGGAGTTCTTTCAAAGCCTCAGTCCTCTAAGGTGGCATCCTTGCACAACACTCCCAACTCCCACTAGTGTGTGCATGTGGCAGTATAACGGAGGATCCACACACTGCTGCAATCACAGCAAAGAGATGTGAAAGGTGTGTGATGTTTTGGTAATAGTCCAGCCAATTATTTGGCGGGGGTTTGGGGTTAAAGGACGTTTTTTCTCTTTTTTCGTTTTTTCCCCTCTTTCTCTCTGAAGCTCTGTTTTTTGCATCTAAGACACAGACGTCTCTTTCACTGTTCTTTCTGATGTTCTGCTTTTGGTGACTCAGCCATTTCAGGCCCTATCGCTGCCTCGCCTGACTTCAGTAAGCTGGTTAACGGAGTGATTTAGCTCAGCAACTCCTAAAGGTTCCCTTATTGAGTCTATTTTATCTGTTGCGCTTTCCCTGAGATGATAATGATCTCCATTGTGTTATAAAGTTTGTTTCTCCTTTATTTGATCTCTCGGTGACCTAGAGGAATAAAGCTGTAGGAATGAGTTATTGCCATGGACCTGCTCATAAATCCTGTGAAAATCCACTCTCTGTTCCTTCTTGATTGAACTGCTAAGTATTTGTGACTGCTTTTTTATCGTGTGGAAAGATCAAACTGGGCTCCCTCCATGGATAAGTGTTTCTAATACATGTTCATATGCATGAAAGAATTTGCAGCCAACAGACTTAGTTTCACATTTTTTAGGGCACTCAAAATAATGGAAGCGGATTTTGTCTGATGCTGCCAATACCTGCTTAATTCATCAGCCTCTCATTATTAGATCAAATTCACTTTTAAGTTCTCCCTCATTTGCTTGACTCACAGAGGCCACAACAGTAATAACTTATTCATTCAGCCGTCTGTATGGGAAGACATGAATAAAGAATCAAGTTGATCTTAGAAATGAGAGGGGTTTGTTTTGTTTTAAAACTTTCTCATCTTTTATCACATTGATGTATTTACTAGTGCTGTCAAATGATTAAAATGTTTAATCACGATTAATCACATTAATGTCATGGTTAACCGCACATTGTTATCTATTCTAAATGGCACTTGATTTCTTTTTGTCCCATTTGTTTTTTTTCCATTTCAATGCTCTTATCAACATGGAAAAGTGGATTGGCTTGCTTTGTGCAAAGTTTTTTTTATTGAAAACAACATTGGCACATAGCCTACTGTAGAGTTCAATTTCACACAAATAATCTCTCACACAATGTAACACTGTCCATCAATAAAAAGAATACTTTGACAAGGGAGCGGAGAATTGGCCATCAAGTGGTATTTCAGACTGGACGTCTCATCTCAGTTCCAAATGACAAAACACACAGATCACTTTGGTCTTGTCAATGGAATCATTTAGCTACTTCCATTTAGAATCTTATTGGTATCCATTTTGGTGTCTCGCGCTCGCCATCCACTCAAAACCTAACGTTACTACTCTTTGGCCGGCTCGCAAGCCCAAACCAGTGTGTGCAGCGTGCCTGTTGTTTTGTTTCCGGTCTAGCTAGATCCGGTGTGGTGTTGGAGTTTTTCTAACGTTACTAGTTGTTGCAACAGCATGTGAAAAAACTACAAAGTTTGCTAGGCCAAGAACGTTAATCTCGTAATAAAAAAATTGACCCCATTAAAATGGGTTTGCGTTAGCACCGTTGATAACGCGTTTAACTGACTGCACTAGTATTGTTGTATGTATATGTATATATATTGTGTTCTTACAGCAGGGGGAGGTCTGGCAATGCAACACTATACTGTATCATGTGTCTGCTGAATAAGACTAATACATCCTGTTATCTAGACCTTTGTTTCTAGTCATTGAAATGCACTTTTTACCTCTTCAAACGTGTAACCATATTACCAGTACATGCCAAGTTTTTCCAGTTTTTTGACACCAAACGTATTTCTTTTTTCTATTTGTGCGCATTCCCGTTCTCCCTCTGCTTTGTGGCGATGTAGTGCAGAGGCGGTGACGTTGAACGACTGTCTGCAGCTGTCCTACCTGCCATCCAAGAGGAACCACATGCTGCTGCTTTATCCCAGAGAGATCCTCATCCTGGACCTGGAGCTCAGCCAGACCGTGGGTGTGGTGGCCATCGAGCGCTCCGGGGTGCCCTTCATTCAGGTGAGTTGTATGCACAGCAAAATGTGTCTAATGAGGATCTCAGCAAAGCTTGATGAAGTCAAAGATTGTGGAAAGTGTAGGTCTAAAAAGGGTTGACCTAGTTTTTGGGGGAAAGAAGATGTCTCTCAGCCCTTTTTCAAATAGGTTGGTAGTTGATGGGGAGACATCCGGGTGTGCTTTTGGAAGTTACATGCAAAGACATCAACTGCAAAATGTTTGCACTGACATCTCACTTGGTCTGGTTGAGATAAATGAAGAATGGCTGTGCTGTCACCCCTCTAACACGCTTCCTACATCAACATCTTTCCCTCCCCTCAAATGAACCTGGTTTCTACTTTTATAGCATTACCCTAAGGGCTCTACCTTTTTTTTATGGATGATTCTTTCAGGAAGCCAATTCCCCCTGCCGTGAATGATAAAGTTCTCTACTTTTCTTCCTCCCTCTCAATGCTCACCTCATCAAGGTCCGACGACTACCCAGCAGGGCCGTGCAGTCTTTAGCTCCCGCAAAAAAAATCTCACCAGCCTACGTTTTGTCTGACTTCTCGTTCCTTTCTTTTCGTCACATTCAGCAGCCGCGGTGACCTTTAGGTTTCAATTCCCTTCTTTTGGAGTCTGGATTTCTAATTGGAATTTGATGAATGCTGTGGGGGTATTAGATGGTGGATTTGTCACGGCTGCAGAGCCAGTAATGGAATAGAATCTGTCTCTTAAACTCGCTCCGTTCACTCTGCTTTCACTCTGTGTCTGTCTGGGAACAAATAACCATTGTGGTGGACTTGTCATTTCACTGAGTTGATCTCATGGTTTTTCCAGTGGAGCTTCTACTCTATTTGAGCCATAATATGCCCATTGAAATATATAACGTTGAATTATATGCCTGTATGCATGGACCAATTTACAGTTCCCTAGTTTATCACTACAGTCTGTTGACAGTCTTCTGTGTGCATGAAATTGTGTTCTGTTCTATATTTTATTATACTTGTACTGCCATAGATCATAGCTTTTTTGCGTTGTCTGTAATCTTGTTTTAATAAATGTATCCATAGTTAAACAGTACAAAGGTGGAGAACAAGCCTTTGTAGTCAAGTAAGTAAAATCGGCCAGCAGGAGTAGAGGGGGTATTACTCAGCCGCCCAGGCTCTGTCCGGCCAATGCCTCCCTTCCCTAAGTATTATAAAGTGCTTGTCACACAGCCAATTTGCATGACCGATGACACAGCTTTGGCAAATGTCTAGGCCGGCGTGTAGAAGCCTCAAGAGCCAAGGCAATATAGATACTATGTACCACACACTGTCAGACTAAGCACAAACACACAGTGTTGCCCATTTATCGGGTACATGTTCAGTAGTTGTACATTTAATGCTTTCAGTAGGGTGGGGGTCTGGGTTTAAAATGATTAGTTGAAAAAGAACAACAATGAAGAACTCTTTATTCATCTCAAAAGTCTGTTCCTCTGTGTAAAATGTGAAAACATAAGATAAGAGATAAGATAAAACTTTATTTATTTCGCGGGATATTGCTGTGCAGCAGTTGCAAAACAAAGTTGGAAGAGTGTAGTTCCAAAGAGTTTAGCCTGGGTCTGTCCGAGGTTTCTTCCCAAAGGGGAGTTTTTCCTTGCCACTGTCGCACTGTTGCTTGCTCTGGAGGAAACTACTAGAACTGTTGGGTCCTTGTAAAGTGTCTTGAGATAACTCTTGTTATGAATTGATACTATAAATAAAATTGAATTGAATTAAATTGAATTTAAATATACGAAAGACTACGATAACATAACAGTAGATGCAAAATGTAAACAAACTAGATAACAGTAAGGGTTTTTTTACCTTAAGGATGTTGCTTAGTACAATTGATCTTGTACAAGCATCTCAAAATGAATGCCATATGGTTGTTTTATCCACTGAGAGTGCATTGAGCCTGAATACATTTATTATTACATGTGACTAATATTGTTTATTCTAACCAGAGCTAAAACACTTAAGCGATTAGTTGATTAACAGAAAATTAATTGGCAGCTTTATTGACAATGGATTAAAAACTTTTCAAGCTAAATCATTCCCCAGTTCCAACTTCTCCAATTTGAAAATTAGTCAATTTCTTATTGTAAATTGAGTCTCTTCGTACTACTATCACTTTGTACCATACTTTTCTATCAGGGTGGCTCCCGGCTGGCGACCCTGCAGCCCGACTAAGAGGCACTGGCGGATGTGTGTCAGGCCGAAATACCTTACAGGTGGTCTCACATGTGTTTACAACTAAGAATAAACAGCAGTTCAGGTTTCCTGCTGGAGGCAGCAACGTTACAACGGATAGCCTACAGAAACAGCACCACTCTGCCATTGCCACTCAAATTGTGTAATTTTATAATACCGTTACTGACGTCTAATACCTAATATTTAATCATTAAAATCCCTTTTAAGGGGTGAATTTAGTGATTTCAGGGCCCAGGCAAACACTGTCTTACTTTACTTTTCGCCCTTTCTTCCCTATGTCACTGGAGGAAGAAGTAGGCTTAATCAAAAAGCTTTTTTTCTGAAGTAAAACTACTACCGCATGGCATGTTTTGAACAAGCACTGCACTAGTGTGTATATAATAATAAAAACAGTTGTTAATTGCCCTCATTGTATCTCTTTGTGATAAGAATTCAACTACTTTAGTTTTTTTTCATGATGACACACATACGCATTGATACAGTGTTAAGTACCACCTGTTCAACACTAAGTGTTCGGAAGACAGTTGGCCAACTTTGTCGTGAACACACACATCATCACCTGTCTCCCTGACTGCTCTCGGTGTTTAGGTGATTCCCTGCGCTCAGCGGGACGCTCTCTACTGTCTCCATGAGAACGGGTGTATCACCCTCCGTGTTTGCCGCACCACTACCACTCCAGATGAATCCGCAGGTATGAACCATACTCTCAGAGACATGCACACACACATACAGCACATGCTAGCTGTACTATACACACTCACAAACCACTCTCACTCCGGAGATATCCCCCAAACTGCACTGCAGGCAGAGCATCTAGCCTTTCTCTATGCTTTCTCTAAGTGTGCATTTAGCTTCTTACATTCTCAATGATCTTTGGTTTGGTGTTATAGGCCAATGGGAGTCCACTGTCGCTGAATCTCTCTCTCTCTCTCTCTCTCTCTCTCTCTCTCTCTCTCTCTCTCTCCCTCCCCTTCACTTACTCTCCCTGCTATCTCTTCAATGCTGCTCATTTTTCTTTCTTCCTTCCATTTCCCTTTGTGAGTCATTTTTTCACTTATTTCCTGTCTCCTTTTCTTATCTCCTTAAATCATTCCTCATATCGCTCTACTTTTCTCTCACACTTCCTCAAAAATGGTCTTTGCCGGTCTCTCAATCACACTTTCTCCTGCTCTTATCTACTTCCTTTCTTCTTTCTGCTTCCTTTCCTTTCATTGTTAACGCTACTTAATGTCGTCTTCCACATTTTCTCCTTCTCTTCTTATTTCTGTCCCCTTCCATTCATGTGTTCACCAATTTGCTCTGATACCATGTCGTTCTCCCGCAATTATTCCTTTTCCAATCCCCCACCCTTTCATACGGTCTCTCCCTAACCTTTGAACACCCTCATCTCCTTCCATTTCTCTCTTTTTTCTTTCTCTATCCCTCCTCTTCTTCCTCAGACCCCGAGCAGAATGTCTACGAGCTCATGTACGATCTGCGCTCTCAGTGCGATGCTATCCGAGTCACCAAGACAGTGCGGCCATATCGCATGGTTATCTGCCCCGTCAATGAAAATAGTGCTGCGCTTATGGTCAGCGACGGCAGAGCCATGCTGTGGGAGCTCAAAGCCCACGCCAGCAAGGTGGTTGGCAATCCAAGGTAGACATACACACACACACACATACACACAGTGTCTTAAACTGACTTTAAATGACATAATCCTCTGACCTAAGTTTAGTCTTTGGTGACTGGCGGGGTAGTTTATCTATCATTGATGAGCCCCGCTTCCTTTTGACGGAGCGCTCCCTGGCTGCAACTGACAAGTGATCCGTTTCCTTCTGAAGAGTCCGCTTGTTCAAAACCAACATGGCTCAGTTCAGAATTAGGTTTCAAAACAACACTCCTCATCTCTCATCACGAGTCAACATCAGATGGTTTACCACCACTATACTCAATAGTGATGTGATGTTCAAACAGAGAGAGACTGAAGTCTCATCTGTCACTGGATTTAAATAAAGGCCTCTAACTGCAGTAAATGCAGAAAAAGTGTCCAGGTCCTAAAATCTGTCATTAAAGGAATGTATAAAAATAAGACACGTTGTAGAACGTAGCAGAAAGTCGACAGTTTTGTATTTTTCTCTTAAGGTGACTTCCTGTGTGAGGCGGAGAGAGCAGCCCAAACCAGAATTTATTTTTGGATAACAAAAGAAATCTGCAACACTGAATGCTTCAAGCTTTATGCCGCTTTGTGATAATTATCTTATAATAGTCTTGTTTGAATTGATTTGCTGTGAATCTATTTCAGGACTATTGAAATGATAGAAGATGTATTTTTGCGCTATACTAAATTGATCATCAGATGCTGTCTTGCGATTGTTTTAACATTTGCGTGTTCCCAAACAAATCCTATAAAGATTGTTTGGCCCATATACTGACATGAATTATAATTCTCTCTACATCCTCTCCGTGTCGTGGCGGTAGTAAGGTTTGCAGATCATGTAGAGATAAATTGAAACGAGCTATGTAGAGTGGAACATTTCACTCTGCTGTACCTGCTCAGTGTATAAGTTCCATAACCGTCAGCAGTCATGAAAATACATTTTTCTAGGAACGTATCCATTTATTTTTTTTTGAGCAACATCTAATCAATACAAGAAATCAGTAGACCTGTCATCCTCTACGAATGATGCTGTCTCCCTCTGGTTCAGTTATTTATTAAAAGGCGCATGACATTCATTATTCACACAAGCAATATTCATGTATCACTCTGCATTCACTTGTTTCAATAACAGATGTTAGCCGTGCTGTATTTAATTAATAATCTCTCTCCCCATCTGTGTCAGTTCGGGCCTTTCTCCGCTCTACACCCCCTTATCATTTTGTGGATCTCCACTGGGTCCAAACCAGAAAAGGATTCAGGACCTCTCTCTCAACAGCATGATTGGTATGACCGCACACATTACTATCAACACCTTCTAGCAAGCAACAGACATGTTGGGGACTACAATGCTCAAAGTTTGGTGTTTCCAAGGAAAGATGTCACATGTAGAAACCCTACTGAATGTGGATTGTGCTGCAAAAACAAATCTGTGTCAGAAAGCTAACAAATGTAGGTAAACTGCATCGACGCTGTCCAGAGGAGCGGTCAAAGATTTGACCAGAAGCTTGTGGAGGGCTACCAAAATGAATTGAGGTGAAAGGGCCAGGGGACATGTAACCAAATGTTAGCGTTGCTGTATGTTTACTTTTGACCCAGCAGATTTGGTCACGTTTTCAGAAGACCCATGATTAATTTATAAAATACCCAAAATGCATGAATGTATTTGATTTCATCACAGAAATACAAGGGTTGTGAAATGATTTGATTACAGTACATCTTCTTTACAAGTGTATGGAAACCTGTGACCACAACTGTATGTGTGAGTGTTTGATTGCTTCAGGCCCTCTTATTATTTATTGTAGATCAGTTAGGGCCTGGAGCCCCCCCTTTCTGCTTTAATATGGGACTGCTGGTTTCTCCTCTGTGCACTACACAGGCCAGTGTTATTCCCCAGCCTGAGTGGCTCTGCACAAAGAGTCCCGTGAGTGCTTGGCCCTTCCTCACTTTTGTCTCTTTACGTCTCATCCTTTTTAGGATGTGTTCCCATCTCTCTCTCTCTCTCTCTCTCTCTCTCTTCTCCACTACCCTCTCTCTCTCTCTCCTCTCTGTTGAAAAGATGAATATGGGTATAAAATAGAATGAGATGCATCTTTTTGTTTTGTGTATGTCAGTTGTATTCAAAGGAGGGTCAAAGTGCCAGTGAGTGGAGGGCCCTGGGGGGAGGGAGCAGTAGTAGTTATGCTAGCATAAAGGGGAGAGAATTTTTGATGTCTCCCCCAAACTCACACACACACACACACATGCACACCCGAAAACAACACATGCAACATATTTAGAAACACAGATGCAAAAAAGGAATACACACACACACACACAGATTGGAGCCAGCTATTTCCTGAAGGAATAGCTCTGTCTGACAGTTGCTGACTAAAACTCTTGTTATGAGGGAATGTCCCTGGTCTGCCAAACTTTTGTGAAAAGCAAGCTTGTTGTTAAAATCTAATGCCGATTGGCTGACACAAGAAGAGCATTTGAAAACTGATCAGCGCTATAGGCAACAGCTGCCACCTAGAGAACCAATATTTGTCTTTATTGCATATTTGTTGCACATGGTAAATCTTTTGTATGTATGTATGTATGTATGCTTTATGTTTTATTGATGTATTGTTTTTTTGTTATTGACCTCATCTGATGCTCATTTAGAGAGACACTGCATTTCCAATGTAAAGAAGGCTATTATGGTGCAAGAAATGAAGAGCAACCCGCACTAATTATAACTTAAAACGGAGTTTGCACTCCAGAACGTGCCCAATAGCTCTGCAGCAAATACACAAAAGGAGTTTTTTGCCCATTTAGAACGCATACAATGTAGTCATTAACTTTCTGATTGTGAAAAGCATGGCCATCTAATCCATTCCTCAGTAACAAAAAAAATAGAGTGAAGTGTATGTCTTTCACAGTATTAAACAGCACAGGGCTTATATTTATGGTAAAAACTGGTGCTAAATTTTAGGACTGCCCATTATTAGATTCAAGTAGAGGGAGCATATTCTGCTGTGTAAAACCGTGGGTCTGTGGCTTAATTGTCTAAGTTTAGATCATTAAAACTGCCCTAGTGCCTTTAATGACACAAAGAATATTGGTTGTTTTCTGCTACCTCCAGCTGTAGTCAAAGTGTGTTGGCTTTTCCACTTCAGCCAAAGAACAGTTTAGGATTAGATTGGTAAAGCCACGCCAAGAGTTTTATTCATAAGCGTGCTAATGAGCTCTGTTACAAAGAGATGTGTAGAATTCTTATAACGGCACACTTCTCTCCGAGCTACAAAAGATTAGGTTTATTCCAGCATGTCCCGACTTCTGCCTTCTACAAATGACACTGTGCCAGTTGATGTGGGATGACTCACACCTACACAAAATCAGGACACAGTGTCTGTCTCATGTACTGTATATGCAACCTCATCTGGAGTTGTAGCAGGAGCTACTTTGGGATGCTGTTTGTTTGTTTCTTACATTTTGCTTTATTTGCTTACGTTGAATATTTTTTTCTGGCATCTTTGTTTATTGTAACACATAGTGCTCCAGGTATGCCAGCTTTCAAAAACATCTGATTGTGCTCGGTTGAGATGGTGTAACCTATTCCTAATGCACATTTTTGCAAGCAAGTGAACTACATACTGTCACAGACAACTAAACTGCTGCCAGCAGTTTTAATAAGAGATCCATTGCTTCGGAGTAGCTGTCTAAATCCTGTCGCAACCTTCCTCCCCAAACAGTTACAGAGCCAAACTACTCCACAGATATTATACAAAATACTGTAGAACACAGTGTGAAACGTTATACAGAAACATTAAAGTATCATTGCTATGCAGGCCATGCTTTTTGCTTCTGGACTTGGATCATCTTGACTAATTATGTGTATATTAAGAGATATACAACTATAAATTGGGTCAAAAACCTAATTGGAGCTTTTATCTCATAAATTGTTATTTTGTAAACCAATGTCTAACTATAGCTTTATCATTGATTTATTGCATATGAACTTTTGTACATAAAGAATTGAAGAAATAATTAAATAAATAAGTATTGATTTATTGCAGATTACATGCCCTGGGTTAAGATGCAGAAAAGATTAAACGCAAGGGGGGCTTTTAATGAGACACTTCTCACATATTCTTGTAGCAATGCTAAGCATGCTAGACTGACTGTGTTTAGGATTATTAAATTGTTCCATTAATTTAGTAGAAAATGGACTTTTATCTCCAGGTCAGACCTTGATGGCTGGTGAGGCTCCCCCTCCATCATCCAACCAGCAAGACATCCAGTTAAAGTTCCTGCTGACTGGCCTCCTGTCTGGTCTGCCGCTGCCACCATTTGCCCTTCGCATGTGTCCACCTCTTACCACCAAAAACATCAACCACTACCAACCCCTGCTGGCTGTAGGTAGGTAATAATGCACCATTTACACACATGCGCGCACACATGCTCTCAAATCTCCCTGAAGAGTAAGGTACTATCCCTAACAGGCTTGGGGGTTATATTCCAAAACAAAAACATCTTCTCCACTTAATTCTGTATTTCTGGTCTTTGTAAAAGAGGTGTGATCTGTCCCACAATGCAAAGTACTGTGGAGTATTCTGAAAGATAAATAATGGCAAGAATCTCAGTATCAATATCTCAGAGCCTGGATTTATGGTCCGTTACATCACTACTGTATATTCAACATCACTAATGTGTTCATAAGTATTGGCTGGGGCTGGATTGCTTGCTGTTCGGTCTGGATGCAGACGTTGACCCGGACTTTGAGATGTCCTGAAATAGTAAGTAGGGGCAGACCTGGTTTTGCGAGTGTATATATGTCACTGTTTCCCCTTGGATTTTATCCGGGGCCGGGGGGTGGTGACTCTCCCCAAAAAAGTTGTTGAGTTGGGGCCTTCCCCAATCCCCAATGCTTTTGGAATGTTGTTGTTTTTCAGTTTTTTGGAGCTGGCACAGCTCTGTGGAAACGTCAATGTATTGTCAGCTGTTCAGAGTTAAAGGACTCAGGTGACGGAAACAAGAAATAATTAAAAAAAAAGAAACTCTCAAAATGAAACTGCCGATATGCCGGTGAACTTTTAAGCGAGGAATGAGAAGCGAATTGCCTGTATGTGTAACAGCTTTATCTCGTGCTTCTGTATTTTAGTTTTTTTTTTGTGTGGAATATATAGCATAATTATATAATTAGGTCATTCTTTCAGGGGCAGCAGGGGGTAACTATCTGTCATGGTTTTAAATCATCACTTTTTTTTTTTCTTTTTTTACAATTTTGTATTTTTACTCTGTCTCATTGGTTGTCATTTATCATCCCAAATCTGTAACACCCTCACATTTGGTGGTTTAGAAGAAGACGCTTGTCTGGTTTGATTTATGAAATGTTGCTGCCCAGTGATGCGAGCACTAAACATCCAGTGAGTGAGTTGGGCTTGGAAGGGCACAATGCTGGATGATTATGCAGCTGCAACTACACATGTTAATAGCCTGCACGTCCACGCCCGTATCACTGAAATCCGTGGTTTGGGTGTGAAAAACAAGACATAATAAGAAATGAATAGCAGTAGAGCAAGACCTTAAACATTGGTTCACCACGAAACAGGAAATTAACAGCTACTGATATGAAGGCAAGCATTAAACCAAGCAGACCTTAACCCCAAAACAGCACCACAATTATATACATTCATATGCTCTGCCTAAAGTAAGTAAATTACTTACTTTAATTAAATTTTGGCTTTACACGTCGTCTTTTATTATGCTCTTTGAATTCCCAAAAATGTAAGATATTTAGGTTGCATTTCTGGAGTTGGAAAGCATTCTTAAACTTGCTGACACTTTTGTAAATTGCAAATTTTCATCTTTGAGTTTAAAAATGATGTGATTTCTCAAATGAAAGGCAAACACCGGTACATATGAATATACAAATGTATTGCTGTGAATTTGATTCTTTGAGACAGAAAATGAGTATGTAGCAGTCCATCGAATTTGACTGTGCGGTCTCAGCAAATTACGCAAAAGGCATCGAGTTAATCTGAAATATCAGCCTCCATTATTTTCCAAAGACAGCTGCTAGATAAGAGAGTCTCAATGTAAATGGGGAATTAAGAGCAGAATTGTGTATGTAATGTGTCTGTCTGTTGCTTTATGTGTGTGTATATGTCCTGTGTGCTCACACTTTTCAAATTCCATTTAAGGGCCAGGCGTACTGCTGTTCTCTGCCCAATGCAGCAAACCTTCAGTTTAGCTATTAAGCTGAAAAATAGGTTACATTCAGTCCCCTGACATATACCAAATAAATTAATCATACCTCAAAGATACATTGCCTCCCACAGACCCAGTGACAAGCAGATGAATAATAACACCTTCAACCTACACATCTTAAAACCATTTGCACTGGGTCGTTTCGTGACTTTGATATGTACATCAAGTCCACAATGGTTGGACACAGAGATCTCTTAAAGTCCTGGTACAGCACAAATAAATGTGTTCTAAATATGTGACACTAGAGGAAAATGTGAAGCTAAATTTGAATAATTAAAAAATTCACCAAGTGGATACATTCATTTTCCGAAATCATGCAAAAATAAGCAGTATTCTCTGATCTGATCTAGCAGCACCAAAAATCCGGGACACAGAAATGTTCAACAGTCTAACTCCACAAGTTATTACTACACGGTCTGTAGTCTTTTTTCAAAAAGCCTTTTCTAACATGTATTATGTGTTTAAAAAGAATCTTTCTGCTTTACTCACACTTTAATTTCACTACATATTATTACTTAATGACAAACAGTTCTAACAGGCCTAAAGAAATGACCACTGTTATTCTCCATTTGATATGTACAGTGCCTTGCGAAAGTATTCGGCCCCCTTGAAGTTTTCAACCTTTTGACAAATTTCAGGCTTCAAACATAAAGATATAACATTTTTATTTTTTTGTGAAGAATCACCAACAAGTGGGACACAATTGTGAAGTGGAACGAAATCTATTGGATATTTTAAACTTTTTTAGCAAATAAAAAACTGAAAAGTGGTGCGTGCAAAATTATTCGGCCCCTTTACTTTCAGTGCAGCAAACTCACTCCAGAAGTTCAGCGAGGATCTCTGAATGATCCAATGTTGTCCTAAATGACTGATGGTGATAAATAGAATCCACCTGTGTGTGATCAAGTCTCTGTATAAATGCACCTGCTCTGTGATAGTCTCAGGGTTCTGTTGAAAGCGCAGAGAGCATCATGAAGACCAAGGAACACACCAGGCAGGTCCGTAATACTGTTGTGGAGAAGTTTAAAGCCGGATTTGGATACAAAAGATTTCCCAAGCTTTAAACATCCCAAGGAGCACTGTGCAAGCGATCATTTTGAAATGGAAGGAGTATCAGACCACTGCAAATCTACCAAGACCTGGCCGTCCCTCTAAACTTTCAGCTCAGACAAGGAGAAGACTGATCAGAGATGCAGCCAAGAGGCCCATGATCACTCTGGATGAACTGCAGAGAACTACAGCTGAGGTGGGAGAGTCTGTCCATAGGACAACAATCAGTCGTACACTGCACACATCTGGCTTTTATGGAAGAGTGGCAAGAAGAAAGCCATTTCTCAAAGATATCCATAAAAAGTCTTGTCTAAAGTTTGCCACAAGCCACCTGGGAGACACACCAAACATGTGGAAGAAGGTGCTCTGGTCAGATGAAACCAAAATCAAACTTTTTGCCCACAATGCAAAACGATATGTTTGGCGTAAAAGCAACACAGCTCATCACCCTCAACACACCATCCCCACTGTCAAACATGGTGGTGGCAGCATCATGGTTTGGGCCTGCTTTTCTTCAGCAGGGACAGGGAAGATGGTTAAAATTGAGGGGAAGATGGATGCAGCCAAATACAGGACCATTCTGGATGAAAACCTGATGGAGTCTGCAAAAGACCTGAAACTGGGACGGAGATTTATCTTCCAACAAGACAATGATCCCAAACATACAGCAAAATCCACAAAGGAATGGTTCACAAATAAACGTATCCAGGTGTTAGAATGGCCAAGTCAAAGTCCAGACCTGAATCCAATCGAGAATCTGTGGAAAGAGCTGAAAACTGCTGTTCACAAACGCTCTCTCCATCCAACCTCACTGAGCTCGAGCTGTTTTGCAAGGAAGAATGGGCAAGAATGTCAGTCTCTCGATGTGCAAAACTGATAGAGACATACCCCAAGCGACTTGCAGCTGTAATCGCAGCAAAAGGTGGCTCTACAAAGTATTAACGCAAGGGGACCGAATAATTTTGCACGCCCCACTTTTCAGTTTTTTATTTGCAAAAAAAATTTAAAATATCCAATAGATTTCGTTCCACTTCACAATTGTGTCCCACTTGTTGGTGATTCTTCACAAAAAATAATTTTTTTATATCTTTATGTTTGAAGCCTGAAATGTGTCAAAAGGGGGCCAAATACTTTCGCAAGGCACTGTATAGGTTTGTCAGGTGTGTTTGGTTTCCAGTGAAGGCGCATCACTACCTGAAAAACAACAACCACCATTCTGTCAATAGCGGACATTTAAAAAATGCTTTTCATTCAGAGACTTGCCATTTCCAATTACTGTATGAATTCTGGAGTGGGTGCAGTAGGGGCTCATCACGCCACAGATGGTGTGGGTTTGACTTGGCACCGCTGGTTCCCAGTGGCGTTCTGAATCTAAAACTAGAACAGGACAATTGAGTCTTGTATCACATCATTTGTCAGGACTCAATAGTCAGCTTGCAGAGTCAAGTAGTTAAACATTCTTTAGCTGCATTATTGAAATGTGCTTTTTGTTCCACTTCCTATGAGCTGGCTTGTGAATAGTAAGTTTGGGCCACTGGATAATTACATTGGGGATTTAGATAGAGGGCACATCTCTGCTGAAAGGTGGAGGGGATGTCCAGGTGATTCAAAAGCTTGAGTATGTTTAATTATATGGTATCTTGAGACTAGTAGTTTTCATTTCTTGCCAATCTCTTGTATTAGCACAGTTAGAAATGATACTATTGTAACAAGGAAGAAGTTACAATAGCATTAAAAATGGCCACATTTGAAGTATTTGTATCTGGTACTTGGTCTCACTGTCCTGCTTTATAAATTAAATACATTCTTGGTTTACTATTGCAGTTGTCACCTCAGTAATGATGCCGAGGTTGGTACTGTGACAGGTGTTCTGGCAGGCGTCGGCATCTGTCACCTCTCTTGTTTACCGAGAGCCAGAGAATGCACCTGATCACTAAATCCAGAGCAATCCATGGGTGAGTGCTTGGTAGATACAGCTCAGACTGATCAAGCTCAGTCTCTTTTTTTGGCCTCTGTTCCCGTCTGCATCAGGGTTCTCCCTAATGTGTGGTTGAGTTAAAAGGGGGACTCATTGAGTCACAGTGATGTGACACCAGTTGGAGGAACAGCCAAGGAAACCAAGTTTTTACACCTTCCACTCTTTGCAAATAAAACAAGAGATGAGCTCACTGCTGATGGTGTGAAAGCAATGGGGATTTAAATTGCCAGTTACTTAGACAGAAGGCAGGGTTTTCCGTCTCTGTTATATCTATTTCTGTCTCTCACTTGGCCCCTCTGTCAGTCTTGTGTGCTCTTTGCCCACAGAGGCAAGTTAACAGAAGCTGTGGAGCCAAACCAGCTACCCAGAAGCAATGCTGTCTGGTCTCCTGTCTAAAAATCTGTAATCTTTGTGAGACCTGACAGCTCCATCAAGATATCCTTCCTTTTTAGTGACATGTACACAAACACTGGGACAAAACGTCACTGATTCTTAATCGTCTGAGGATGGCATGCCTAATTAATCAATCCACACTTGCCCAACAGCTGTACTTTGCTGGATTGTTTGGATCTGCAAAATGAAATTGCATTAAAAGTACAATAATGTATGAACACAAAGAAATATATAAATTGGTCAAACGTGAGAAATAAACACCAATGTACTCATATGAAGGCAGCTACTGAGGCATGCACCTCAAAAAGCAACAATTCCCAGATGGACTGATTCTCATTCTAAGCTCCAGTGGTCTGCCAAAGGGAATATGAGTTTCATTTCCATTGAGTCTATTTTTTTTTTTCAAGTTCAATTGCGGATAGTCGAGCTCTGTCATCAGCTGTGCTTGATGAAACATTTATATTTAGGATTTAATTTCAATGCAAGAAATTGATTCCTATCATCAGGACAAGAATCAAATCTTTTTCTCATTATGATGAAGCAACTTCCCCATTTTCTAAAATGTGGTCATTGCAAAAAATGTGTCACTACTTTTTCCTAATACCAAAGAAAATTAGTAATATGGTAAACACATTGGCAAACATGATACATTGTCTGTTCAGTGTAAGTTAAAAGAAATCACATTCCATGTTATTTGCTCTTCAAACTGTTGTGTAAATACCCAAATCTAAGCCACATTTGACCAAAAAAAGTCTGAACGTAGCATATATAGATTGCATCTTTTGAGTGGTCTGTCTTAACGCACCTGAATTTGGCTTTTGATTCTTACGTCCTATGTTGTGAATAAAGAGGCCATTTTTTGTTTGCTGTCATATTTAAAGTTTTTGTCCCAGAGTCAAATGAGGGGCAGCATCTTCTTGATCATCCTGAGTATGCATTTTAACTCCATCCTCTCACTTCCTGTTTGCCTGACTCCCTGCTAAAACATCCTACAGTCCCACACTACTGTACACGCCATCTATCAGCTGCACAGGGAGCAGGACACACAAAGGCGTATGCGGCACTGCCTATCACCACCTCCAGATGTTGTCAGCATGTAGTCGTCTTACTGAAGCCCAGTGCAGACTGGGCTGTCCTTTGCAGAGGGACTGGGCACATCAGCATTGCTCCATCACACTCAGGATAATTATACAAGTAAATGTGCTAATAAATATGTTTACCTTGTTGAATACTTCCCACGCAACATGGGTATGGACTTTTAATTTGCTTTCGCTTCTGCTGCAGTTGTTTTTTTTGCAACGCTTCAAAATTGAGTAATTATTTTAATTGCTGTGTCTTTCCGCTTCTTTGCCTAGGTTATAACCTCAATTGTTTTATGCGTATTACAACTACTTGATTTCCCCACTATCTCCTAAAATCAGTCCATTGCATTCTATAAAACCGTGAAATAGCTGTTGTAATCTTTTGAGGGAAATTTCCATAATGTAAATAGGATGTCAGCTTTTTATGGCTAAAAGCTGAAAGTGTTGATAAGGAACCGATAGAAATTGGTGCACAATACTCATAATACAAATAAACATTAAATAATTAGCCGTAGGAAGGAAAATACACTCTTAAGGCCCTGACACACCAACCCAATTATCGTCCGTGGGTCGGTGACTGGAGTCTGTTTGGTGTGGTCCGTGCCGTCGTCATTTATTTGGGCCAATTTGACATGTTGAAATGGAAGGCGGGCAGTTGCACTCAATGACCAATCTGATTGGTGGAGTGCTAACCCAGAAACGACAAGGGGGATGAGCGTGACTAACGCCTTCCAAAATCTGACGAAAATCTTTTAAACTGACTTTCATCGATTTAAAATGATTCAGCAACTGCATGGCCTATTTTTGTAAAATATGAGATCATATTTTATCCTATTATTATTTCATGTATTGTATCCTAGTATTTCATTTATATTTATATTCTGTGCTGTGTGGCTGATTTTGGTGCTGTAACACTATAATTTCCCATTTTATTGGTATCTCTATCTGTCTGTCTGTCTGTGTATTCTGTCTGTCTGTGTGTATATATATATATCTGTGTGTGTGTGTGTGTGTGTGTGTGTGTGTGTGTGTGTGTATATATATATATATATATATATATATATATATATATATATATATATATATATATATATATATATATAGCTGTGTGTATATTCTGAAGGAGCCGCCGTAACAGACCCATGTGATGCGTTTGTCCAATCAGCTGCCGGTTTTCATGTGTTGGGCAACAATACAGATTAGCGCCGCCTGCTGTTATGGAGACGTATTACGTCTCGTGCACACTCAGAATGTACAGAGAGGAAAATAAGTATTTGAACACCCTGCTATTTTGCAAGTTCTCCCACTTGAAATTGTCATTGTAGGTGCATGTCCACTGTGAGAGACATAATATAAAAAAAAAAATATCCAGAAATCACAATGTATGATTTTTTTGAAAACTATTTATTTGTATGATACAGCTGCAAATAAGTATTTGAACACCTGTCTATCAGCTAGAATTCTGACCCTCAAAGACCTGTTAGTCTGCCTTCAAAATGTCCACCTCCACTCCATTTATTATCCTAAATTAGATGCACCTGTTTGAGGTCGTTAGCTGCATAAAGACACCTGTCCACCCCATACAATCGTAAGAATCAAACTACTAACATGGCCAAGACCAAAGAGCTGTCCAAAGACACTAGAGACAAAATTGTACACCTCCACAAGGCTGGAAAGGGCTACGGGGAAAATGCCAAGCAGCTTGGTTAAAAAAGGTCCACCGTCGGAGCAATCATTAGAAAATGGAAGAAGTTAAACATGACTGTCAATCTCCCTCGGACTGGGGCTCCATGCAAGATCTCACCTCGTGGGGTCTCAATGATCCTAAGAAAGGTGACAAATCAGCCCAGAACTACACGGGAGGAGCTGGTCAATGACCTGAAAAGAGCTGGGACCACCGTTTCCAAGGTTACTGTTGGTAATACACTAAGACGTCATGGTTTGAAATCATGCATGGCACGGAAGGTTCCCCTGCTTAAACCAGCACATGTCAAGGCCCGTCTTAAGTTTGCCAATGACCATTTGGATGATCCAGAGGAATCATGGGAGAAAGTCATGTGGTCAGATGAGACCAAAATAGAACTTTTTGGTCATAATTCCACTAACCGTGTTTGGAGGAAGAAGAATGATGAGTACCATCCCAAGAACACCATCCCTACTGTGAAGCATGGGGGTGGTAGCATCATGCTTTGGGGATGTTTTTCTGCAGATGGTATAGGGCGACTGCACTGTATTAAGGAGAGGATGACCGGGGCCGTGTATTGCAAGATTTTTGGGAACAACCTCCTTCCCTCAGTTAGAGCATTGAAGATGCTGGGTCTTCCAACATGACAATGACCCGAAGCACACAGCCAGGATAACCAAGGAGTGGCTCTGTAAGAAGCATATCAAGGTTCTGGCGTGGCCTAGCCAGTCTCCAGACCTAAACCCAATAGAGAATCTTTGGAGGGAGCTCAAACTCCGTGTTTCTCAGCGACAGCCCAGAAACCTGACTGATCTAGAAAAGATCTGTCTGGAGGAGTGGGCCAAAATCCCTTCTGCAGTGTGTGCAAACCTGGTGAAAAAGTACAGGAAACATTTGACCTCTGTAATTGCAAACAAAGGCTACTGTACCAAATATTAACATTGATTTTCTCAGGTGTTCAAATACTTATTTGCAGCTGTATCATACAAATAAATAGTTAAAAAATCATACATTGTGATTTCTGTATTTTTCTTTTTAGATTATGTCTCTCACAGTGGACATGCACCTACGATGACAATTTCAGACCCCTCCATGATTTCTAAGTGGGAGAACTTGCAAAATAGCAGGGTGTTCAAATACTTATTTTCCTCACTGTATGCTCATGTCGCGTCACCGACTGATGTTTCTGCCGACGGGTTGGTGTGTCAGAGCCTTTAGAGCCCAGAGCGAAAATGTAACATTTGTTTAAATCCGCAGAACATGCAAATGTACTTACAATCATTACTACCAGGGTACTCTTGAGCAAAGCTCAATATTAATTTGTTTCAACTCTGAATTTGAACTGAGCCGTCACTGAGTACTTTCCCTACATCTTGCATGCAAAAAATAGTTTTAATTAGATTTTGAGTTAATTTTAACTGTTGTCTAGTTAGACACTTTTACCTAATTGGTAAACATAAAAAATAACTTCAGTAGAATTTGGTGTGATGTTTTTTGTTACAGTATGAACAAATGTGAAAACAGCGTCACTTAGTCAAAGCTCCTCAGAGTTTGTGATCACAGTGTAAAATGCCACCTGCAGTATCTAACCAGGTTCAGTGTGGGGAGGGATGGAGCTGTCTTTCCCCAGCAGCAGATGAAATGCAGTGCAATGTTCCCAGGCTACGAGCTGAGTGACACAGGGTTTAATGTGCTGCGATCCACACCTACTGTACTGCAGTGACAGGGATCACAGAGGGGTATCACACAGACGCACACTGACACCGTCTCTCTCATCCTGCTGGAGGGTAGATGCTGCTAAGATAAGTAATGTTATGCCTTGTGACCTCTCCTCTTTCAGTGTTTTTCTCACATTTCTTATTCTTTGTTTCTTTTTCTCAGGCACCAGTAATGGGTCTGTACTGGTCTTTAACCTGACTAGTGGTCTTCTCCACAAAGATCTCAGTGTCCACTCTTGTGAAGTCAGGTAAGATTCTTGTTTCTGTGGATTAAATGTACAAGCAGAACATGTCCAGGGTCAGTGGTTTTGTTCCCATTGGTGAACAAGACTATGCACTCATGCACATTAGATTAAATATTGGTAAAACTACACGTTAAAAGAACCCCAGTGGCCAGCTAATCAGCTCGAGGCGGCATGATGTTGTGTTGATTGTTTTCAGGCTCATTAAAGTTTGCAGAGGCAATTGGCATCACATAATTATAGTGCCTTGTCAGCTATTGTGTTTCTTAGCTTGCTTAATGGGGGTTTCATCTGAACCTCGGCTGTGTATGGACGTCTTGAATCAAAGAAATTAAGACAATAACCAGAGCAAAATGTAAAGAATTCAGAGATTTTTACAAGGTATCCATACTGTAAAATGCGCTGTACAAAGTAACTAAAGTTCAAAAATATCACAACCGTGATTTTAGTGCAGACTTCAAGATGGTTGTAACATTATTATCTAAATCAACTCATGAAGGCCACTGTAATATTGTTGCTAAGTGACAAAATAGTTACCTTGTTGAAGGATAACAGAAAGATCCTGGCACCACAGACTATGTCATCAAGCCAGAGCATATTTCTTTTTAAAAACTACACAGTCTTGAAGGAGCTGACAAAAATACTGCACAGCTGCCTTCATATGTTTATGTCAACAAGTAACTGGATGATCAGTTTGTTTTTTGACGTGTATGTGAACGCAAAGGGAGCTTAGATGCACTTGAAAAAATGGGACTAGCATTGCATACCTTACCAATCTATTCATCACAACAACCCAATAAATGGCATTAAAAGGCCTATGTTTTACTCTGTATTTGTGGATCTTTGTGTTTATTTGGGGTAGAGAGAAGAAGTTGGTGTGTTAAATTAAATAAATTAGTGCAATATCTAATATAATGTTGCATATCTACCCAAAGCTGCTGATGTAACACTTAGACACAGTAAGGGACAAAAAGAAGAGTTGTAAGAAGTGTTCCAGTTAACTGTAACAAATAGGAAGAACTGAGCGCAACACAACTTTAGGAACTTGTTTAACAAGCTCAGTTCATCCTCTATACAACTTTCTCACAGTAGACATTTGGACTTGTCAAACATGCTTAACTAATAACATTAATGTAAGCCTCTGGTATTGTGTATGCTGACTCATGGGAACACCGAAGCAGAACAGAGCCAACAGAAATGTAATTAGTTACACCTTAACCCTTTTCCTGCTATGATGAGTCAGAATGTCTGCCGGGAGAAAGGTCTATTGATTTTTTGGGTGACGTGCATGCTGCATATAAACATCATTTCCCATTGTCAGTTATAAATTATTTTTTTTGGTGGAAATCAAGCCAAATGTTCATGCTTCTGCCGTAATGTTCCTTTAACCTCTGGCCAATTCACAATTTCCGTAGTTAATGAATGAACCCATCAGTCATGCATTAAACTACATGGTATGCCATGGCTGTGCAGTGTATCGATATTATATTGATATCGTAATATGAGACTAGATATTGTCTTAGATTTTGGATATCGTAATCTTTTCCTGGTTTTAAAGGCTATATTACAGTAAAGTGAGTCATTTTCTGAACTTACCAGACTGTTCTTGTTGTTCTATTGTATGCCCCAATCTACCAGTCATTTCTGATTATTTATCAAAAATCCCATTGTGTAAATAACATTTTTTTAAAGCACCAAGTGTCAACCCTACAATATCGTCGCAATATCGTCATTTAGGTAATTGGTCAAGAATACTGTGATATTTGATTTCCTCCATATCGCAAAGCCCTATGGTCACATATGTCTATAGTATGTGCTCAAAAATAAATTAAAAAGACACTTGTTTATTTAATGTGGTTTTTGTCTTCTACAATTATCGATTAATTTGCTTTCAGAACTGTATGATTGGTTACAAATTACTCATACAGTAGCACTTAACATTGAGCAACAGGCTTTTCTATTCAATTAGGACAAAAGATCAGTTGTAGCAATGTGCGCGATATAAATCAAGCTTTGTTTCAGTGTGGTTTTGTTATACATTAAACCCTTTTGTCCTGCTGTGCTTCTGCACAATGTATTATTTAATTATGGTCCAGCCACACCACAAAAGCTTCAAAGTCAGATCACTGCACCGCCCTTTGAGTGACCCACAATGCAACAGCCAAACATCAACAAAGAGCAGGCTGCGCTTCATTCATTAGTATTCACCAATGAGCAGCAAAACTATTTCACCAGGATTAATTAAGCATGAGATTGAATCAATTAATGCCGTTAAGAGATTGATTGGGAGCAAACACTATCCGTCCAAGCAAAGCCAGGCTCTCCTTAATGAGAGAAGTTGGTCTCCACAAATGCACAACTCCAACAAACTATAATGAGCTGTGCAACACAAGCATCAAGTACTCGACATTTCTGTAGCTCCCTCTGTCTGTGTGTATGTGGGTGTTAAAGTAAGGGATTCGGCAATGGTCTTCTCTATGTGGTCACTGGTGTCAGTTTGTCACTGTGAATTTGCTCTACAGTTGTGAAAATTCAACACTCCCGTACCTTGTGCCTAATGTTTAACACACTTCCACACTGTTTAGCTTGATGTTGCCCACTGCTGAGGTGTGTTAGAACTCCTCATGTTTTTTTCAAAAGGGACAAACAGTTCAAAATGAAGAAAAAACACAATATTCAACCAGACATTTGCATCAGTGCAGTGGTGTCAGATCAGGGCTTTCTCATGAAAACACTTCCATTAGATTTTCTGTCTTCCCGTAAAGGCTCATGTAGCGCACTGCTGTTATTTCCATTGCTGTGACATAATACATTAAGATCAAACCTGTGCATTTTTTTGTGGCGGAGAGAGCAGTGGTGCTTCAAATAAAGGAGCCCAGCAGCCCTTGCTCTAGCACAGCCATGCCAAACGAGGCCCTGCTCCTTAGCATCTCATTTACATTTAGTGGGGAAATCGACTAATTAATCATGTGGCTTTTTACCATCTCATTACCGTAGAGTTGGTGCTCCCTTAGCTGGGCCCAACTCTCAAATATATTTATATCTCGCACTAGCTGGCTTGATTTGCTCTGCATTTCTTCCACCTTCGCAGTGGATTTTGTAGATGTTTTAGGTGTGTCATTTACCTCGCTGTGTGCTTTGATGTAGTGGAGGAATAATTGACAGCTACACTGCAAATATTGGACAGCAATATTATTCATTTAAATAAAACCTATGTGTGTGTATGTGTTTTGTTTCCTGCAGGGGGATTGAATGGGTGAGTCTTACCAGTTTCCTATCTTTTGCCACTTCTGCCCCCAACAACATGGGCCTGGTGCGAAATGAACTGCAGCATGTCAACCTGCCTACTGGTAAGAGGCGTGAAGACACACACACACACGCACACACACACACACACACCTGTACCTAGGGCTATCAACTTGCACTTTTATTTTGTTTTCGAGGTTTCTGTAGCCTCAACAAAGAACATAGACACTTCAGTCTCTCACTCTCTGACTCACTCTTTGTTGTCTTTCTGCGTCTGTGTCTTTCTCTGCGGCTCTTTGTTGTTCTCCTTTAGTGTATAGTATACTTACACACTCCTCCAAATTAGGTCCAAACTAAACCGTGTTAGGGTACTTCCGAGGGATGCCTAGCTCTGAAAATGAGATCCTATAATGGGTTCCCGCCGAGCCGCAGGTCTACAGAATCACTGCACTGCACCAAGAGAACTGGAAAAGTAACTTGAGGGTGAAGGAATGAGTGGTCAGAAAAGAGACGGGCAAAGGTTTCCGTGGGGAAAAAAAAGCGTTCTAGTTTAGATATATTATCATTAATATGCAATCTTGGATACAAATAATTGATGTGCACTTTAATTTTTCACTTTTGGCTCTAGAAACGATGCTTGGGTACAATAAATAATATGGGCACTTTAATGGTTGGGTCACAGAGCCTTTATCCCTGATTCATTCAAAACAAAGACGAGGGTAAGTCACTTTAATTTAATTAGTCTCTAATGTAGCGGAGTTGTCAAAGTTACCAGCCCACGACATTAGCTTTGGTCACAGGCTCGCACACTTTTCCACCACACACACTTAATTGTTTTTTAAGATAGATATTCCTGTGCTCACTTTAGAATAACACAAATACACGGTGAAAAAATATACATTAAGTATTAAAAATAGAAAAATAGAATTAGTTAAAATAATATTAATCAAACATAATTACACAATCACCATCCTTCTATAAACAGACAGTATATAAACACAGATTGCAAGTTCAAATCAGTGAAAGATCCTCCGAGATGTCCTTGATTGCTGGTAGTGCACACAGACTGGGGATCTCAGTGTCATGTGTCACGTCTCTGATGCACACGCACGTCTGTGTGTCTGCCTCTTACTAAGAGCTAGATGGAAAAGATCAATATCAATTTAATCTGTGCACGTTCAGGACAGAGATACAATAGGTCTGGGACGTGTTTAGCCTAGCATAGCACCAAGATGACAAGGAAAGAAAGGGGGAACAGCTTGATAAGCTCCATCAAAACCGAGAATTACACCTTTCTCTGAAGATATCTTATTTACAGGTTACAACTCATTCTACACGTAGAGAGAGAAAAAAATTAAGGTTTTAGATTTTTCTTTTTTAAATCACTTGTATGGTATAGTTGGTCAGCCTACTAACTTCCAGATATGTTCTCACAGTATGTTTCATTCAATTTATTAATGTTAGATGTTAAAATCACAAGTATACCATGCAGCTTTTAAATTACTGCTACACCAGTTATTGACTCCAGGCTGATTTGCTCAAGTTTGTTACCGTTACTTGAGCTTATGTTTGTTATTCGTATTTATTTAGCAGAAGTGAGCATATTGTTTTGCATAAACAAGTACTCAAAACTGTACAAAAGAGATTATTTTTCTGACAATAAGATTTGAGACTCCAGGATGGAAAATCATCTTCCTCGCTCATCTTTCTCACATGGGGTGATACGTGGTCCCTGCAGCAATGATAGCAGCTGCTCTAAAAAGGATATATTCTTAATCTATAAAAAGATTTTCTGTTCGCTGCAATAACCGGGGGAAGTTGGGGTTGGAGATGTGGTAGTAAACTCAGTTTTCACTGCCTTACACACAGTATAAATATGTTGGATGCGTACAGATAATCATGTATTATAATTACATTATTTATACATGCATGATCATGTCCGGTGCTATCAGCTCAGCACTGAGATGTCTTTCCAGTAATCCTCCACAGTTGTCCTGGCGGTTCGTGAGAAAGCACACCCTCGTCCCTTTGCATACTGCAGATGAAGAAAATGTAACCCCATTGCAGTGTTTATGGCTGTATTCAGGACACTGATACGTGTGTTTTTGTGAAGGCACATTTGATAGGAGCTTGATGTTTTGAGAGAGTGAGATAATTGACACGGTTGAAACAAAAGAGGAAATGGTGAAGAAGGGCTGTACATTCTCTAATGCACCACAGGTCTCCCAAGTTTTCTCAACACCATATGCTTAGCTATTTCATCCCCTCTGGTACACACACCAACTGTCATCTTAACAAAACTGTTCTCATCCCAAAGCACCACACCAGCACTTCCTTAGGCATATGTGATAGGATACACCTGAAGGGCATTGTTGTTTCATTTAAAGGGGCACCTTGATGCTCTGCATAATGTCTGCCCTTGGGTAGAAAGTTTGCAAATGAATAGCAGGGATAAGAGCAGGTGGCAGTTTGCTCTTCCTGCTCCAGCGATGTTGAAACCAGGATGCAACCAGCACTAAAGTGAAATGAGATCAATCAGTCTCTTCACAGGTGTAAGTAGAGATACCGGCGTCTTGTGCCTTACATCATCTCCTCCTCTCCCTCACATGCTCGCTTTCTATCTCTCTCTGTGTGTTTGTTGTGTTTTCCAGGCAGATGCTTTGCATTCAGAGGCGAGCGAGGAAACGATGAGCCACCCATTGAGATGATTAAAGTGTCTCATCTCAAGTGAGTTGTCCTGCTCTCCCCACCACCAAACAAAACCAAATACCAACAACAGCGCTGTTTCTAATGCTTTTACCTGAGATACACACTTAAACAAAAACTGTACATTTACTTATAAACAAATTACACCCACACACTATCACAGATGTCTCTCTTTCTATCGCCTTCACTCTCTGAACATACCATATAATTCATATTTTTAAGGGTGGATTGCTCTTGCTTGCATTTTACCGAGGTGTTGTGATAACCAGACTTATAAACAGACACATGTTAACACAGGTCTGCAGGAATTCATGTTGTGCACTGTTTTGGATCGTCATTTT
This sequence comes from Etheostoma perlongum, assembly GCA_026937815.1. Classification (NCBI taxonomy): domain Eukaryota; kingdom Metazoa; phylum Chordata; class Actinopteri; order Perciformes; family Percidae; genus Etheostoma; species Etheostoma perlongum. The sequence continues at coordinate 10,279,366 of CM049387.1, forward strand.
TCATTCAAGCATTCATCATTGCTGCATCTTTTTTATTACTAGTATATTCAGAAAAACAAAAGGGCCGCGGGGTTGTCCAGTAGTGACAGGGAGAGAGAGGGTAAGATACTTTCATACACTGTGGCTTACTGCGGAGCTGCATTGTTGTTGCACTGTTGAATTCTGTGTTTCTCCTCTACAGCAGCTGAAGGTTAGGATGTTTGCTTTTGAGCAAACTGCATGGTAGCTTTTTAAGAAGGGGGAGCTTGTTACTTGGCCAGATTCGAGATCACTAGTCTGAATATTTAATTCACATTTGCAAGAAAATGCTTGTTCCTGCTGCTCATTTATTTCTTGCTGTAAACAGCTGTGATCCTACAGCATGGTTTCAGAGTTAAACTCAAAGCGGGGGTGGTTTTGAAAATTCATCCTTGTTGCATTTACCTTCTTTGAGTACTTTCTTGAGAGCATTCTTAAATCTAAAACTTCATTGTACAGTATAAACACAAAACAAACTTTCTGAAACATATAAACTTGAATTCATACTGTCAATTTTAGGGCTGCACAATGTGAGGAAAATATCTAATTGCGATTATTTTGACTGATAATGCGATTGAGATATGATTATCGATATTGGAGAGAATGATAATTTTGTGTCATTCCTTTCATTTTAATTGAAAAATATTAAAATAAAATAAAAATAAAAAACAAGGCTAGGACGTCTCTGCAGCACCACAATACTTAATTCAGAATGGTTTGACACATATATTGCCTTAACAAATATTCTTCCCCCCTGCGATTTCATTAGTCAATATTGCAGTTTCAATAACATGCAATTAATTATGCAGCCCTATTGCTAATTAGGTGGCGGGCTCAGCATTCCATGTTAAGATCAAGTCAACCAGATTTTGAGACCCTTTTTGAAAACAACCACCACAATAACCCTTATAGTGGCATCAAGAGGAGTGTATGTTTTGCTGTCTTTTGATTGAATGTATGTGTATGTGATGTCCACCCTCAGACAGTACCTGGTTGTGGTGTTCAGAGACAAACCCCTGGAGCTGTGGGACACCAGGACGGGGACGCTTCTCCGGGAGATGGCGAAGAACTTCCCCACTGTTACTGCATTGGTACTCACAAATCTATATCCAAATAAAAACGTGTCCTTTACCGATCCTTAATACAGATGCTCGTAAAACACAAGGAAACTATGGCTGTAGAAACTAAAATATAACAGTAATGACATCTTTAGGTATGCTCAATTTTTGTTTCTTATTTTTTTCTAAACATAACACAGATACATACATACAGTACATAGTACATACGTAGAAACATATATGCATACATAAATATACAAAGTCTTTATTTTCATGCTCAATTAAATTCACAGCTGCATATGTGACCATCTTCAGTTTAAATGTTTCCTGTAACAAAACACACTGACGGTGCCGTAGGAACACCTACTGTTGACTCTTCCCTATGTTGATAGTCTCCCATGCTTTTTGACCCCTTTCTCTTCTTGTGTTTGTGTGGGCCATTTAAAAGATCAGTCTGAAAATGTTCCCCAAGCTCAGCAAAGAACGGTGGCTTGATTATTAGGCTTGACAGTAAGATGCTCATAAAAGTAGATTATGCTGGGACAAACTTTACAGTGGGGCTGTAAAATCCTCCATAGCGCATATAAAAAACGCCAGTAACCTTAATAATACATGCTGGCCTCCCCCAGCTCCGTATTGCTGTCTCATTTCCATATTCATTACAATCTCAAGTCAACCAGACTGTAGCCACAGTGCTACAGCAGTTAGACAGGACCACTTTCATGTATGTGAGCATCTACTCACATACATACAAATCCTCCTACTCTTCTCTATATGTGCCTTTTGCACTGTAGTGGTTTGCCAGCAAATGTGTTAGTGTCTGGGTCTTTGTCTGGGTTTGTTGCAGTAAACTGCAGCCCTATGTATTTGTGTATTAACAGGAGTGGTCCCCGTCCCACAACCTGAAGAGTCTGAAGAAGAAGCAGATGGCAGCAAGGGAGGCCATAGCTCGGCAGACGGTGTCAGACGCCGAGCAGACTAGCGTTGAATCCTCAGTCATCAGGTCAGCGTTCTAAAGCTTCAGAAATGTGTTCTTGGGAGTCTTCTGTCAAGATTGAAAGCCTAAAGGCAGAGTTAAAGCTGCTATGTGAGGAATTTAAATCAGACAGAAATTTGTGACACTATTAATTGGAATGTGTTTTAACTAAGCAGTTAATCATTCCAATTTAAAAGCTATTTATTCACCCCTCATCATGTTTAATTAATTTAAAAGTCAACAATCCAGTACTATTCTCCATCCACAGAAAAACATTTTTTGGTCTGACATACTGTACCTCCACTCTTCTGTCGGATGAACTCAAGTACCCCTATGACACCACCAGTCGTGCTCCAAATTTGTTAATTTCATATTAAACTGTATGTTATTTAACATTATGGCATATAAAAGCAGATATTGTTGCAATGATGTTTTTATACACTTGAACTGTCAATGGTCAGTTTGTCTACTTATCTGTCACTTTTAACTAACTATTTTAACTGTTAGCCATTACTTCAGGTAACTACTGTCAAACCATTACTTTTAGCTATGTTATTCAAATAAGTCATCCATATGGTTACTTTAAACAATTTATTTCAAACATTTATCTTTTACTTTTAGCTGATTTAGCCATGTATCCATTACCTTTAGCCTACTATTTCAGCCCTAACTTTAAGCTAACTGTAACCTCTCTTGTCACTGAGTTCAAGTGAAGCTGACCTATATGTGGATGTAGTTTTTTTTTTAATTAAATCATCATTTATACTTTTTCAAATTACTTGAGCTTCTCCACATCTTTCAATCTTCCTGCCTTGCCAATGTCAGCTGCAGAATACCAAGACACCCATGTCCAGCCAAAATACGTCACACTGGAAAGAGTGCGAAACCCTGACATATTTCTCCACTACAGTCTCCTACAGGATGCAGAGAGCAAGTCAGAGACCAGCCAGGCCATCTCAGCCAGGGAGCACTTTGTATTCACTGACACTGATGGGCAGGTCTACCACATCACCGTAGAGGGCAACACAGTCAAAGATGGCGCACGGATTCCACCTGATGTGAGTCCAGACAAAGTGTTCAACATAATGTGCTACAGCCTTTACAGCATTATGTTTTTGCCATGAATGTGTGTGATTTTGAGTGTGTCATCAGTTTGCCCCATAATGTTTTGCACATGCTCCCTCAACTGTATCAGAATGTATCTGTGGCTCAGGGGGGAGAGAAAGTGTCACTGTATTTACCTGGAAAGCATCCTACGGGAACCAAGCTATTAATTCGCTGTGACTACCAAATGGCCCGGCTGGTAAACAGGCACAAGCTATTACTGATGACAGGTTTTCTTTCACCTGGATGACTACAGGATCCAGTGGTAATATAGCAGCAGGAGGTTTTGATGACTTAACAAGTTGATGTGTCACCACTAATAAAAGAGGTTGTTTATTAAAGAAATGTGTTTAGTATTTCTCCAGAGAAAGCTTTTGTTTGAGAAGTCTTTTAGAAGACTTTGTCTTCAGGATCTTTACCTTCTCATCACGAACACTTACCCATTTCTTTGCATTTGAGATTGCATTGATCTTACTCCATACAGTATTTCTAAAGGAAAGCCACTGTAGTATATCGGATTCTCAAGTTGATTACTGAGCAGCAGATGAGGTTGTTAGACAGCCTGTGTTTTACCCACTCACTGCATCTATTCACACCACACAGGCAGACACTAGAGGTGTACCTGGGGATTCTTAAAGCCTTATATTCGGGACTGCTACGGATTCATTGCTCAAAGATTTGCATACCCATAAGGTTTTACAGTCCTTTCAGCATAATAGAAGATCTTCATATCTCTGTGAGGAAACTGACGGAAACTCTCTTAAAAAGTTTTGTCCTATCTTGCACTACATACACAATGAAGGTGAACTTCACATCAGCATGCTGTCTTGTGGCACAGCCTCACTTAAACTCAGATGTTTTGCATGCTTACCACTCGCCAAAGAGGAGGATGTTTTTATGCTGTTGGGCTTGCACTTTTTAACGACCCGTTGGTCGGCTGTATTACACATGTTAACATCATAACATCATTATTTTTATGTCTATCCTCAAATTATATGGAGGAGGGGAGGATCATAGATGTGATTGTGATGATTTTTTGAGATTGACATAGTACTTGAAGGTTAAAAACAAAGAAAGCTAGTAACAGTTTTACTCTATAATTTTGTGTCTGTAAATAATAGAAAATAATCCACACAGTCACGATGCTTAAATCAAGCCATGCTGTTAAAAATGGTCATTACATGTTTAGGTCTCCTTCCTTATTTTTGCCTTGGCTCTTCTCACTGAGTATGTGCGTTCCTCCTGTGTTGCAGGGCAGTATGGGCAGTATCGCCTGCATTGCCTGGAAAGGCGACACCCTGGTGCTCGGGGACGTTGACGGCAATCTCAACTTCTGGGACCTCAAAGCTCGTTTGTCCAGGTAAAAGCTAAACTCTTAACATTTTATGCTAGTTTAAGGCCATTTACTATACTGTACATTACTACCTACAATTCTCCAAAGCATTTGTCTGTGTCTAGTTTTTATATTTTCCTTTAATTTTGATACTTGTTTGCGATAAAATACAAAAAAATAAACCTGCTAAGAATGTTTTTGCATTTCCCCAACGGGAAAGAAATGTGTGTTGGCTAGGAAGGAAAAATAATGCCGATGCTTTCAGGGGAATACCAACACATCGTGGCTGGGTGAAGAAGATCCGCTTCGCCCCGGGGAAGGGAAACCAAAAGCTGCTGGTCATGTACACAGACGGAGCTGAGGTCTGGGACACCAAAGAGGTGAAGCTCTTCACACACCCACCAACCTTTGGCAGGTGCTGGTGATATGCCATTGTGACAAAATTGATAGGTTTGTTATACTGTAACACATTACAAACTCCCAGCATGCATCACCTGACTGCAGTGCATACACTTGTATAACAATATAAAATCTGCAGCGGTCGGCAAGTTCATAGCATATATACATTTTAACAGATTTGCTGTGGCAGAATGAATGGGTTTGCATAGAATTGAAGCTCTAAAATAATGTGCTGGGGTATATTTAACTAATGTCTCTCTCTATCTAATGCTGTGGTAATAGTATGTCTGCTGTAATTGTCCTGTTGTTATAAAGAATCATCACAGTGAGCTGCAGACAAAAGCAAGCCCTAAAAGCTGTCCCTGACATGTATATAAGCTCAACCATTGTAGGATGGGTGATCCTGATTACTGTAAGCGACAAGCATCCTCACTTCCACTTTAACTTTGTTTACCGAAGTCGTCAACATCACCATCCAGAAAGTCCTCTCTCTGCACAGTCTTCATTTCACCTCGTCTTGCACTCCACCTCATCATTTGGTTTAATGTCACAGACTGCGCTTATTTTGTGTATCTGTATAAAAGCCACAAAAATGTAGTTAAAAATTGAAAAGCAGATTGATGTGGACGCAGATAGGTGATTAGGTGTATTAGGCAGCGTGACGTAGAGGCAGAGGATCCCACTGGAGCTCTATTGTCTGGGTGGAGGGATGTCTTTTCATAAGGGGAGCTGAGATAAGTTTTCAATCCCCAGTCATAAAAGCAAGATAACAGATGGATCATGCTGCAGGGTTGGAAAAAAAGCGAGGAGCAGAAGAGAATGAGGGAGCAGGAGAGATCTCTGAAATGCTTCAGTGCTCTGCTGACAGCTGGGTTACACTGGCTCCCATATAGCCCTGAGAGAGAGAGAGAAAAGCCAGAGAGAGAGTTTTGTAGAACACCTTCTGAAAAGCATGTTTGTCCACTGAGTCTTCCAGTCTGTGTCATGCTATACGCCACATGAATTAGTGTACAGCTGCATCTATCCTCTGGTATTCAATCTAACAGGCTTTTGTTGATACAAAAATCATCTTATACTGTGTCTTTCTCCCTTTGAATTTGGCAGAGAAATAGCAAATTTTCTCATCTTCTCCCCAGAGTTGTTTCAGCTGCTTTAAAAGAAGCTTTTAGGTGATAGTTTGAGATAAACTACCTTGGCCCTTCTCCTCTTGCAGGTCCAAATGGTAAGCAGCATGCGGATCGGGCGCAACGTGAACTACCGCATCCTAGACATTGACTGGTGCACGTCAGACAAGGTTGTGTTGGCCTCTGACGACGGCTGTGTCCGAGTGCTGGAAATGGCAATGAAGTCCGCCAGCTACCGCATGGATGAACAAGACCTGACTGGTGAGCCAGGGGAACGAGAGAGTTTGAATGGAATGAAAGACAAATTGCACATAGAGGTTTAATGAGGGAACTAGATTGGATCGAGGCATAATGCTTAAGAAATGACATGCTTTTTAAATATCTATCCAATTACACATTGCAGTTCATAATGACAGCTGATGTAATACTACTCGTGGTGGCATTAACAGCCGTGGCCTAATATTGTCTTCTTTCTGATCTGTGGGGAATATGTTCAGATCCCGTGTGGTGTCCTTACCTGCTGGTGCCCCGAGCGGCGCTCACTCTCAAGGCTTTCCTCCTGCTGCAGCCCTGGTCAGGAACCTTCACCATGGACATCACTCAAGTGTAAGTCTCAACTCTTCAACCATTCAAGTCAACCATAAATGTGTCCACTCTAAATTCATCACCTCTTATCATGTCACGAGTGTTACCAAAGTAAATTTTAGGTTTTTTCAACTTCACCTGACATGTCTTCGGACTGTGAGACGAGCCGTAGAACTCCCAGAAAAAAAGCAAAAACTTATGGAGAACTTCTTGGAGAATATGCAACACCACGCTGAAAGAACTGGGGTTGAAATTCAAGTCATGACCCAATTAAAATCTTTTATAAACAGCACTGCAAAAGCAAACTTTTTTTTTTTTTACTGCTCATGAAGCCCTGAGCCAGTCTTTAAAATCAATATCAGTGCTGACCAATGCATTTCTTTTTATTAGTTGTAAAAAGCTATATAAAGCCTGATCCAATTCTGATCCTCAGTTCATTGTTGTGAGTTTTAGTTGCGTACACCAGCTGAAAAATAAAAAGCAAAGCTGCTGCGAGCAGAGCAGCACATTCATAGGGGCCACTAGTGTAATTTATTGATATCGGTAAATCATGTGTCACTGATTGGGCACAGCAGCTTTAAGTATGCAACCACTAACTACAGACTATCCTCCTCTCACCACATGCAGCATGTCATTCACACATAAAATGAGCATGACGATTGGTATACAAAGAGGTTTTTAGCTGCCAGTTATTAAAGACGTTGGGCTCTGTTCATTTTAATGTGGACCTATTTCCATGCTGATTAGTGTCAGTTTCATCACAAAGATGAATCACTTGAATTGGGATCTTGGTCAAAACATGATAGTGTCATTGTTATGTAAAGTTTTAGTGGGTAACATGTTGATATTGATGAACGTTTGTTAACATTCATGCCATTGCCAAATGACTTGCAGTCACGAAAGGCTTGTATCATGTGGACGCGCCGACAGTTTTGTTGTTATTACTTATTTTAGTTGTGATCAGGACTAAAGGTCTCAGGTAATTGTGTTAAGTAATGTATGAAATAGAAACTTATTTGTAAGTTATGTGATTTGAAAGACTGTATTCTCCAATAGCATCACACCATCTGCCAACCAGCCAAGCATTTAGTTTATTACCTTTATAAAAAAGAAAATTAACCTATTCACCAGAGTAAGTCATTCATCTTTGTAAACAAGTCAACATGGGAGCCAATAAAGGCTGCCCTTAGAGAGGAGTTTTATTTAGTCTTTTTCAGACGGCTACATCTCTGTTTTATTATAGCCTGATGTAATTATGCCCCATTTAACTGAGCCCTCAGTGTAACACTGCTTTCTTTCATTAAACACACACAGTTGCCTGATCATAAGAGGCGATATAAGCAGCTCTCGCAGGGTGCTGCTATGCCTGACCTCAGCAGAAATGTTAGAATCAAATGATCTGTTATTGCCCGACACAACAGATGGACTTTTCATAACAAGCCGGTTTCTTGGCTTCCAATTTAATGTCAGGTCAGGTTTTATTTTAGGGAGATGTTAGAGGAGACACTTGACTGAGTTTGATCCCTCTGTTTCAGAGACTACAATGAGAAAGACGAGATAAAAGGCCTGATCCAGGAGCAGCTCAACTCCTTGTCTAAGTGAGTTATTACCCCTTCTTTTTTTATTAAAAGAGTTATCACATTTTTTAATTGGTTACAACTAAATATTCTGCCTTCTCTCCCAAGCTTAGCCAATAAAATTTGCTTTCCTGAAGCACAACTCATGTTTTTCTTACACTTTGATACACTTTCATTCACTCAAAAGTAATCAACATAAATGAATGTCATTTAACTTAAAATAGGACATCCCTTATGTCCTCATAGACAGGAAAATTAATTAAAAAATGAACATCAATTTCATTGAGGCATTAAACCTGCCTCTCTCTAGGGCTAATGGTAATGTTACTGAGGGTAAATGCGCACAAAGGGATCTTTGTCTTTGGGCCCAGATAGCTCAGTTGGTAGAGCGGGCGCCCATGTAAAGAGGTTAACTCCTCAACACAGCGGGCCAGGGTTCGACTCCGACCTGGCTCCCTTTGCTGTAGCTATTCTCTTTGGGACAATACATTCATAATTTTTAACATAATTTTTAACATTTTAAACATTTTGCTTGGGAAATGAAAAATAAAATATCCTTTTAGTGGGTCTCTCATTTGCATTTGACATTTCTGTCTGATGTTTGGAGATTCCCCTACCGTATCTCCACTAATGGTCACCAGTGAAGTAAATTTATGGATTTCCAAAAAAGATCCATAATGCACATTGTTAAAACTTGTGTGTTCACAGAAACCTTAAACACCAGGAGCATAGTTACACAGGACACACTCAAATTATGGAGTTGTATGGACTCCCAGATTACCACGTTGTTTAACTTAGTTCCGATCCCAGCGCTCTACCCTCTGACTGAGCTAGAACACTGACAGCTTCTCGTCCAGCGTCAAGCCAAGATATATACACTCACCGGCCACTTTATTAGGTACCCCATGCTAGTAACGGGTTGGACCCCCTTTTGCCTTCAGAACTGCCTCAATTCTTCGTGGCATAGATTCAACAAGGTGCTGGAAGCATTCCTCAGGGAGTTTGGTCCATATTGACATGATGGCATCACACAGTTGCCGCAGATTTGTCGGCTGCACATCCATGATGCGAATCTCCCGTTCCACCACATCCCAAAGATGCTCTATTGGATTGAGATCTGGTGACTGTGGAGGCCATTTGAGTACAGCGAACTCATTGTCATGTTCAAGAAACCAGTCTGAGATGATTCCAGCTTTATGACATGGCGCATTATCCTGCTGAAAGTAGCCATCAGAAGTTGGGTACATTGTGGTCATAAAGGGATGGACATGGTCAGCAACAATACTCAGGTAGGCTGTGGCGTTGCAACGATGGTCAATTGGTACCAAGGGGCCCAAAGAGTGCCAAGAAAATATTCCCCACACCATGACACCACCACCACCAGCCTGAACCGTTGATACAAGGCAGGATGGATCCATGCTTTCATGTTGTAGACGCCAAATTCTGACCCTACCATCCGAATGTCGCAGCAGAAATCGAGACTCATCAGACCAGGCAACGTTTTTCCAATCTTCTATTGTCCAATTTCGATGAGCTTGTGCAAATTGTAGCCTCAGTTTCCTGTTCTTAGCTGAAAGGAGTGGCACCCGTGTGGTCTTCTGCTGCTGTAGCCCATCTGCCTCAAAGTTCGACGTACTGTGCGTTCAGAGATGCTCTTCTGCCCACCTTGGTTGTAACGGGTGGTAATTTGAGTCACTGTTGCCCTTCTATCAGCTCGAACCAGTCTGGCCATTCTCCTCTGACCTCTGGCATCAACAAGGCATTTCCGCCCACAGAACTGCCGCTCACTGGATGTTTTTTCTTTTTCGGACCATTCTCTGTAAACCCTAGAGATGGTTGTGCGTGAAAATCCCAGTAGATTAGCAGTTTCTGAAATACTCAGACCAGCCCTTCTGGCACCAACAATCATGCCACGTTCAAAGTCACTCAAATCACCTTTCTTCCCCATACTGATGCTCGGTTTGAACTGCAGGAGATTGTCTTGACCATGTCTACATGCCTAAATGCACTGAGTTGCCGCCATGTGATTGGCTGCTTAGAAATTAAGTGTTAACGAGCAGTTGGACAGGTGTACCTAATAAAGTGGCTGGTGAGTGTATACTGATCAGGATATGACCGCACTATTGAACCAAAGCTAACAACTGAACTTCCCTCCAGTGATATAAAATCTTTGTTATTATTGTCACATTGCAAACGGCAACAATGAGACGTGTATGTCTGTGTGCATGAGTCCCAGGGTCCTTTGTGTTTAAACAGCGGGCCCAAAGAGCACGTCGTCTGCGGGTTTACAGATAAAAGGAATCTCCTGTAACAGCCGCACTGGACCTAGTGTGTTTGAGTGTGTAATTGGCTCTCGCTGTGTTCTGATTGTCTGTTTCTGATTGGCTCCCCAGCGATATGAAGAGTGTGCTGCAGGACCCGGAGCTCAGCCTGCTGCAGCGTTGCCTTCTGGTCTCACGGTGAGTTACAACTCAGCATTCTCTGAGTTACCGCTGTTTTTGTTCTGCACTGATTGTACTGGGTCCATGGGGGTTTACTGGTACCCCAGCGTGATTATGTATTATGTTAACATTCAGACAGTGCACCTATGTCAAAGATTCATGAAGTACTGAGTTTCTATGAGCAGTAAAATAATAAATAGCAGACAAAACAGCTGCTATCCTTGAAGTTGGATGTCCTCTCTCATAATAATGTAACTGCAAGCACAAAACACACTTGTTAAACTACTCTTTGACTCCATGTGTTTGCTTCTGCTAATGTATCCCTGTCTGTCTGTGTGAATGTTAAGTTTAGGCAGTAGAGTGGTTCTATTTGTTACAATTATCTTAAGCAGAATTGGGTTTGCAATCAAGCTACTACTATTGACTGGGATCTAATTAAACCGAGCAAGACATAATTAAATGGTTCAGAAGTGATAAGCCTGCATAGCAGAAATCTGTACATTATAGTATACTTCAATATGATCATTTAAGCTTTTATACCTGATCTTTTTTGGAATATCAATATACAATTTTAACATGTTACTTATTTAGTTTACATTTAGCTTCATTCAGAATGTGTAATGTACTTGGGAATGATTAAAAAGATGATGCAATATTACGAGGCATTTGTTTTTAAAACTGTCAAATGATATGCCTGAATGACGGGATTCATTTTTGCTGTAACTGTAAAAGCTGTGATTCTGTTTCCACCAAAAAGCGTGATGTGAGAGCTGGTGTCAGCATCTCTGATCTCATCTCTGCTCCAGTTCTCATTTCCCTCGAGCATCTGACAAATCTATAACAGCCAGTCTGAGTGGAAATGCAATATCTCCCCCTCGTTTCTTTCCTGTTATTAAAGTAATGATTTACCTGGAAAGACCCTTTTGCCATGCTGAATACTATGACAGTGCTCACCATGATGGCGCATGATGATCCGGCACATTTGCCAAGTTTTCATGCCATTGTTAATGTGGCAAGGTAACCTAGCAACAGCGGTGGGCTCGTGCAGATATGTTTAAAAGAGGCTGAGGGAAGTAAAGGGAAGAAAAGAAAAAAGGAGGATGTAGAGGGGGTGGAGGGGAGCTGAAAGAGCGAGGCGTGGGTGGGAAGATACAGAAACTATGGTCATTAGTGAGAAAACTACTCAAAGAACCAGGTTCAGAGTGCAGAACTTGGCTAACTTCTCCAAAGAGAACGTTATCCACTCTGGGCCCAGCTGATGCGTTGTTGTGGTAAACCGCAGGCTGTTCGGGGATGAGTCGGACCTTCACTTCTGGACAGTGGCGTCCCACTACCTCCAGTCGTTTGCCCAGGCTCGTCAGCTAGGTGTGTCCACTGCAGAGGGTCAGGCCAAAAGTGAAGGAACCCAGATGTCGCCTCCGAACCACCTGGACATCTGCCACGACGTTCTGTGTGAGAGTTCTTACTTCCAGGTTAGTGAAACAACAAAAGAAGATAAAGTGTTTGCTTACTTGTGTTGCCTTTTTCTGTCTTTAATACACCGAAACAATGGAGACAAATGCCCCGCAGTCAGCATTTCAAAATTCCCGTAGGCGTCATGCAGAGACAGTTCCTATCCTGACTTCAAGGCCGCGCTCAATATCCCACAAGGCTGTCCCTTGTCATCCACAGTGAACAACATCGCCCCGGTCACACAGTACATTCTATTATCAATGCCATTGTGTATTTCCTCTGTTGTCTCACTAAGCCCCGGTCTTTAAGGGAAGCATCTCACATCTTTAAGCCTTTGAGGTCAAATCTATTTTTCACTTCACCCTCACTACATTTAATTTCCCCAACATTTCCTCCAGTGATTCTAGCCCACAATGGGACACGCTCAATTAAAAAACACTCTTGTTTGCGCCCTGTCATTGCTCATGTCATTGCGTCCTGCTGATGATTCTTATAAACAATACCTTGACTGTCCTGTTTTTTTTCCAACTTAAATGATTCTTTTTCTAAGGATCTTAGAAAAATCCCTATTAATTGGTCATCCTCTGCTGTGTCTCCCTGCATCACTCTCCTGGTTAACATGGCAGCCACAGCCTATTTGAAAATAGACACACATCTTAATGTTGCCATATTGAATGCAAATGTTGTTTTGCTAAAAGGTGTATTCCTTTGTTTTTGAAGTTGAACCCAAGCATGGTTTTTATGTCCAGGTTGCAGAGAAAAACTGTTGGTAGTACTTAAAAAGTTGGCACACTGTGCAAGTAAAGACAGTTGTTCTTTGGTAGGTCTTTTTCCTCCACAGAGCTGCATCAGTATACCCAAGGAAGTAGAGGAGAGGAAAGAAGGTATATCTTTTCTGATGAAAGACAATTGGCCAGTTAAGAAAAATATCAAGTAGCTTATAGCTAGCTTTGAGGATAAAGGTAGCAGAATGTAGGTGACCTTCTAATTTCCTTAAGTAGATGTCTTATTTAAAATTCTCAAATAAGCCTGTCCTGTTTTCCTTCTTTTTTTTAAAATGGATTATGTGCTATGTTTTTGTGAAAGTTCTACTCCCAGTTAATGAGGGGACATGCAGTGACCACATAGTTAAGACTTTCAAAGTGCTACCCTGACAGTCTGCAACTATTTGAATCCTGTAGTCATAAAACAGCATCAGTGGTAGCAGTCTGACTGTAATTACTAATATCCGAGCCCACAGCTGTGACTCACAGAAGAATTCTTCATAATAAAGTGCAACAAAAGCAAAGCTGCTCTGTCGGATATAGACACACAGACACACAACACATTTTCTTCTCATCTTTCCTCTTATTGTAATTTTATTATAATCCCCCCCTCATCCCTCCCTAAATCTCATTTAAAACTCATACTGTGAATATATCTATTGCCGTTTTCATGTTTAATGCCTATCATTTGCTCACTCAAAAAAATGAATCTGGTCTCCCATCAGGGAACATGTAATGAAATAATGAGAGAAAAAAGACAGCAATAATGAGTGTGGTGGACAGTGGCACCAGAAACGCTTTGAAAACTCCTGAATATTTTACAGACTTTATAATTACACTCTCCATCTCTGTGATCTGTATTTCTATAATTGTCCTCCATATCTCTTTTGCTTATCATTACTCTACTTACTAATGTCCAATAATCCATCCATCCAATAATACATCCATTGACGGTGGATCTATTGAAGCAGAATGTAAAAAAACAAACGCACAAATAACGTCACTTGTGGCTCAACCTTTACTTTGTGGCTCAACAGAAGTTCCAGTTGGATCGAGTTCACCTGCAGGAGGTGAAGCGCTCCAGTTATGACCACACAAAGAAATGTGCTGACCAGCTCCTCCTGCTGGGTCAGGTAAGAGTTGCACACACTCATGTATTGTAGGGTGGCTACAGATACAGTACATGTTGCATTCATATTAGTCTATATCCACGACAATCCACTTCTGGGATTACTCTGTTGCCGCTGGAAATTCCACCTGATGATCTTTTCAGCCAGATGTCCATTACGTTGGGCTTTCTTTGTGTTGGAAATGTATAACTATGGTTAACTGCTCCTCAGATCTCTGCAGGGTGAATACAGACAGCTAGCTAGACTATCTGTCCAATTTTAGCTTTCTGTTGCACGACCAAAACTACCTTTTGAACGTACACACGTTGCATCAAAACAAGTTCCTTCCCGAGGCTATTTTGTAGTAGCACCTATGGCTCTGTCCGGCACTTAGCGCCTCCCATGACGATACTGATTGGTTTAAAGAAATACCAATAAACCATAGCACGTTTTTTCTTGCATCACAGAATGCTGTGTGGACTCGCCAGACCCTGTGGTCTGATGGTCTGGCAAAACTAGATTACATTCATATCAGTATAAAATAACATTAACTCATTAACTCATATTTCTTATCTAATTAACATTAGATAAGAGTTTCTGCTCATGTGTTCCAGTTTTAGACTATATACTAGTGGTGTCTCTCATACACACACACACACACACACACACACACACACACACACACACACACACACACACACACACAAACACAAACACACACGCACACTCTGCCTAGCTGGGCATGCATATTGCCATAATGGTAAATAGATCATATTGGTGCTGTGGAGTCTAATGATGCAAAATGGACGATAAGTGCTGCCTCTGTCTTCCTTGTCGTCTCAGCCCGAGGGATTGGAGTCACCTCCTTATCCTCTCAGCGTCACCACTCTCCCTTTAATCACAGGCTGCAATCAGCAGGCTGTGTGTTGGAGCTGCAGACATTCAAAGGCCAGCTTGAGCTCACCCGTGCATCAGCTCAAGCCTTCATCTACACCAGATGAAAAGCACGATAATAAACATAATTTCCCCCTGTTACTCTCATCTTGCTCTGCTCACACACTGGTTACCTGTCTGTGCTGCTGATGCCTTGCTTCTCTTCGCAACCGCAGTCATTACATCTTCATCTCTTTGTTGTTGCTCTCAGACGGACCGAGCAGTGCAGTTACTGTTGGAGACGAGCGCAGACAACACCAGCTACTACTGTGATTCGCTCAAGGCGTGCCTAGTGACCACCATCACCTCTTCAGGCCCCTCACAGTCCACCATCAAACTAGTGGCCACTAACATGATTGCCAACGGCAAGCTAGCAGGTAGTGTTACTGTATGTCTGAAAGCAGTGAACAACCTTCTCCACTCTTATTTTAAGGAGTATCAGCAGCATTCTCTGTGTGGGTGTCTGCAGCCTTGAAAGGGCCTTAAAAAATCTTTAAATAATTCATCTATTTTTTTAGGCCTTTTGCATAAACCAGACACCATACAAATATGGATTGTATAGAGGTTTTAAAAAGCTATTAATCCACCTGAAAAATGACTGTGTAGTCTCCAACCTATAGATTCTTTATAGATTAAAATTTGGTAGTATTGATAATGAGTGTGGTCTATGCCGGCAGATTTACAGTTTGGAAAGAACTTTTCACACTGGTGTCTAGGCAGAGTTTGCCACCTTGGTAGCGATTGGCCATCACTATTTCTTCTCTTTTGCTGTCTGTCAGAGGGGGTACAGCTGCTGTGTTTGATTGACAAGGCAGCGGATGCTTGCCGCTACTTGCAGACCTACGGGGAGTGGAACCGTGCTGCCTGGCTGGCTAAGGTAACACAGCATGACGGCGTCCGTCAGCAGGAAACATCAGATACTGTGTAATGTTTGGATAGTTTGTGAGTGGACATAGGGGTGGTGGGTTGGTGTTAAGTGTGTACATACTGTGTATATGAGTTATATTTGTAAATTGCTTCTTCTTTGCAACTTTATTTTAAGTATTTTTTATGAGCATTATTATGTGGTAAACGCAACCAAGTGCTTGTGTGCGTGTGTGTGTGTGTGTGTGTGTGTGTGTGTGTGTGTGTGTGTGTGTGTGTGTGTGTGTGTGTGTGTGTGTGTGTGTGTGTGTGTGTGTGTGTGTGTGTGTGTGTGTGTGTGTGTGTGTGTGTGTGTGTGTGTGTGTGTGCGTGTGTGTGTTTCCAGGTGCGTCTGAACCCAGCGGAGAGCTCAGATGTGCTGAAGCGCTGGGCGGAGCACCTTTGCTCCCCGCAGGTCAACCAGAAGTCCAAAGCCATCATGGTGCTGCTTTCCCTGGGCTGCTTTTACAAAGTAGGAGAGATGCTACAAAGGTAAGTGCCAAGATTGATGCAGTTATGAGCCTACTGTATATATTCAGACATTCCCAAAAAAATTGTGTTTTGCATTGTCTAAGACTGAGTTGTTGAAAAGTCCTATATCTTCGGCACTTGGTTAGCTCACCTGGTAGAGCCGAGCGTACATATATAGAGGTCTAGACCTTGATGCAGTGGCCGCAGGTTTGACTCCGACCTGCGGCCCTTTGCTGCATGTCATTTCCCCCCCTCTCCCTATAGCAATAAAGGCCTAAAATGCCCCCAAAAAAAGAAAAGTCTTCTGTCTTGCATTAATTCTATTGACAGAAATACATGCATGCAAATAACCCATTTCACAGTCAAGATTCCCTTTTAATTTGCACTCTTTAATATTCCCTTTTATTAAATGTATTATTTTCCTTTTTGTGTATGCTGTAGGGTACATAGAGTATGGTACGGTCTGACCCTGTATCTTTTTTGCTGTTGGACTACTTGTCCTTCTCCCTGACAGCTTGTGCTCTGGCAGCAAAAGCTCTCGCAGAGAATTAGAGCAGCATCAGGACGACAGGTCTGCTGTTAGCTTTAGGATCACAGGCATCAAGGCAGGGGTGATGCTGTTTTCTCACAATAGCTCTCACCTTTTTCTGCCGTTTTCTTTCCCTCCTCTCTTGGGCAGCATGAGGCACTTTGATCGCGCCGCCCTCTTCATTGAAGCCTGTCTGAAGTACGGAGTGATGGAGGCCAATGACTCTTCCAATATCCTTTTTGAAAACCCATTACTGCACTCTAAGGTCATTTATAATCAGAGATAGCTCCCCTGGTTACTCTGTCCATCTCTGCTACAGATGTGCCCTTGATTGCAGCGAGCTTTTTCCCCATGGACAGTTGAAATGCTCCACCAAGCACATCCTATGACACTTTGATCAAAGAGCTCAGTTATGCCCCAGACTCATAAGAGAACTTTTAGATTCTAGACTTTAAAAAACATATTGCATGCAAGTCAAGGATAGAGCATATTGTCACATGACACAATGGAGATGATCACAGGGTGAGGAGTTAATTCTATGGCTACTGGATAAATCCAGCCAGTCCTTTTTATATACACAACATTTGTAATGTAAGACAATCTAGAAATGTTGTAGAAAATGTGTTTATATTACATATTTTTTCCTTGTGTGTAACGCCACATGTGGCAAATAACAGAAGAAACAAAAAACTCACCCTAAAACAATATTTCATCTAGAAATGTATAATTACTGTGCATCCACTGAAATGAAGACACCCCCTTTTGGTTTGCTCATTTGTCAGCACTGGCTTGTAGCCTCTTAGTGAATTATGATGGATGAAGACCAGACCAGGAGCAGATTAAGCCTGGACAGGGCCAAGCTGTCTTTCAAGAGCTAACAATATCTCATTCTCAGAGTTAGTGAGCATATGACTTAAAGGTATAATATGCAGGATTTTTTTCTAAAAACTATGTATAGACTAAGACAAAAGTAATCCCTCTCAATCATCACGTGTGTGTGGTGGTGTCTGGATCTGCAGAGGCCCTGCCCTCTCCCTGTATTTGCTCTTTTCTTCTTATTTTGCTGGTCATTTCTGGCTGTCAGCACGGAGCCGTTGGGCCCCTCACGTTGGTGTGTAACCCCTAGCGCAGGTTCTACAGCCCGGTCTCATTCTCAATGCTGCCGTTTTGACACCCCCCCCTCTGTGTCTCATACTGAAGCCGAAGGCACCCAGAGGTGACCTCTGCTCTGTGCCGTCAATCAGTGTGTCTGTTGAACCAACACTCACACATGCAGCGACAGGGCCAAGCTCAGAGGTGTGGATGTGTTTATGTGTGCTTTGAAACAGTAGTAAAACAATCCCAAATAACTTTTTTATTGTTTCCATTCCTCTGATTCACAGCTTTGTTCTCACATTGCTGCTCCCTCTCTTCATTCACTCTCTATCTCGCTCGACCACCGTTTCTTTTTTATTGCTGAGTTTACAAACACCAACCGATAAAAGAAACATATTATACCTTTAATATCCGCTGTTGTACTTTTTTAGAAATGAAGGTGACAGATTTATTTATAATACAAACATAAACCGGGCCCAGACAATGCAATCTCAAGGCACAGGTGCTAGTGTGTGTCCCCCAACTAATCTATTATTGACAGGAGGGAAAACAAGATTCAGTGTGTGGATGAGAGGCTGGATACATTCAGTTGCTCGAGCTAAAACTAACTAATGCAGTCAACGCAACAGCCAAGCAACAAATCCTCCCTTCATAAAGGTCATAAAGACCTTTTTTAATGTCGAAGCTGTTTTAGAGAGGTGTTGAATGTTATATACATTTTGGAGGCTGCATTTGGAGTCAAGAAAATGCCACACAAGCATAGAAACATAGACAACTGCCAAAACTTGTATTGCATCTAAATAAAATCTGCTGACATGGCACAGGCAGGAAAATTGGGTTTAGAGTCTCTAAGAACTGGTGACTGCAAATGTCTAATCTAATCCATATTGTTTTTCTCCCTAGCCCATTCAGTGACCCCTCTAATTCTGTATGGTAGCACCTGCATTCAACATATTTTAAACTCAGTTATTTAGGTGTCATTTTGATGGTAAACATGTTATAATCTCCTCTAATCAGCTTCATTGGATCAACCCTGGTTACCACTTTCTATAATGGCTATATGTTCCACCTTCTAATTTTTAGGATGTGATAATCTAGTGTGTGGTAGCACACTCCTTAATATGTATGAGTGATGACAGCTTTCATTGGCCCACTGTGTTTTTTTGTTTTGTTTGTCCCATTAAATGTTATCAGTTCTCCTTGACTTGCGTTTGCACATAAACTTATCAAATCTGTATTTTTGGAGTATGCGCGGATGCTGCGCTCACTGGGCCTGCGGGAAGGCGCCGCTCTGTGGGCATCCCGGGCCGGCAGCGCTGGGGAGCAGCTGATGGAGGAGCTGTTCCAGGGAGAGGGGGAGCGTGCCAGAAGCCATTCCAGGCGAAGAGGGAGTCACGCTGAGCCAGGATAGCACCGAGTGACCCCGGAAAGACTGGAGAACGGATGACATACTCTTTGGTACGGCCGTTCATTCTAACTTCAATAGCGTGACCATTGTGAATTAACCGTGTCGGCATCACAGGGGAAATCACGATCATCATGAGAAGACAGGAGAGATGAGGAGATTCCTCCATGTGAAGTTGCCGGTCCGTCACTGAAGTCTGTGTCTTTAGCGAGTTTGACATTTCTTAATGTTCGGTATGACCAGTGTGTGTTTGTGCACATATTTGTATGCATGTAAGATCCCCAAAAGAAAACACACTTGTCCTGATCCCCTCCCCAACAATGGAAGTTGACATAGTTAACAGTCTGTGATTTTTAATGGTTGCTTGTTAAGCTTTATTTTGTGTCTGTAATAATAACTTCAAAGTATTGTTGTAGCGCAACAGGTGAAATGAGCCTTATTGCTGCTGAGATTAAATGTGGCAGAATGGATTTATCCCAAAATAATGTTCCCTATTCCATTTTGAGAATGCACTGGTCTTATAGAAGCCCCCCCCCACACACACACACACACACACACACACACACACACACTATTAATCCATGTCTACTTAATGACTGAATTCCAAAATTATTATTTTTTGCACTCTTGATTTAACCAAAAACACTGCGTCATTTGAATGATAACTTTATATTTATTTTATTTTTTTTACACATTCCTTGTAACAGAGACACAATATTGCTGTAGACAGGCACACAACACACGCTGTATATACACAGCAGGTGGTGCTGTGTAATCGACTCACCAAAGCCTGCTGCTGCACCAACCTCTGCAGCTGGAACTGTTGCACCCCAGGTCACTCCGACTTAGTAGCCACTTATTAGTATAGTATCTCATCTCCCAGAGCACAGAGGGGAGAGGAATCGGACTGCTGCCACCTCAGTGATACCATTTAATAGCTTGTGTAGAGTTTAGTTGAAGAGATGCTGGGTAATCCATTCCATCCAAATGGAATTTTTAATTTTCTACTTTTACGAAGACTTGAGAGGATAGTTTTCTCTCTGTATCCTTTGATGTGTGTATAATGAGGTTGTTCTCTGGTGTGTGCGTATTACAAGAAGAGCTGTCAAAATGTGTTGTAACTCATTTTAATCAGACCTCGGAAGGATCCTTTACACACAAACAATAATCTGTGCTGCTCCCACTGTTGCCCATCACGATCACAGTTTAACGGTTTAGACCTGCTGTCTCATCTCCTCTGCTCTGCTTGCCTCATGTTGTCATAGAGAACTACCTACTGATCATCAAAATCCTCTGCATGACAATGCAAAGCCTTTAGTGATTGTGTGTTTAATTACCTTGTAACATGTTTAGTGGTCCTGAAACGAGACCGTAACTCCATCCACAGGACCTTTATAAGTGTGTTATTGTGTTTCATAAACACGTCAGTGCTGGTTCTCTTGTGTTACAGTTAACCCCAGGCAGTGTCACTATGGCAACCCAGGCCTCTTTCAGTGGGGGACTACAGGTTCCTGTAGATCCATTTCACATAGCTCCACCAACATACTGTAGGAGTCCCACAACCCAGCAGGTAATCCGCTGTAGTTTACCTGGTGCT
This sequence comes from Etheostoma perlongum, assembly GCA_026937815.1. NCBI lineage: Eukaryota > Metazoa > Chordata > Actinopteri > Perciformes > Percidae > Etheostoma > Etheostoma perlongum. The sequence continues at coordinate 10,300,239 of CM049387.1, forward strand.
GTGTATCTTCCTCCAATCACGCCAACATGTATTGCACTGCCTCTTATGATTAGGCACCAGTGGGATTAACACTCGCTGCTTTTCTTTGTACTTATGAACAAAAGATGAAGTTAAGCCTTTTTTCATTGTTGTGTTCATTGTTTGTACAGTGATCCTAATGCTTTATGCTATATAAATATTACAAGAGAAAAAAATAAGATATATGTATATATTGATGGCAATAAAATCAATGTTATTAACTTTATGTTTTCAGTGTGCTGTTTCCCTCTAGATGTTGACACAAGAGGGCGCTCTCACTCCTCAACAGGATGCAAAGTGGCTGGCTCTTATGTTTAGTGAGGAAAAAAACTGTTATTAGCAAGTGCTCTTTGCAATTATCCTCCTTTAATTTCAACCCAGGTAGATTGAATTTGAACATTCGTTCATTTATCAAACTGTCGTAGAAGTTCTTGGTTCTTGAATGAGTCTCCCTTCCGCCATTAATGACTTCTTTTCTGCTCAGAAGGAGAGCCAACAGCTGGCTTCGGCTCCCCGTCCAGGTCCAACCGTTCACACTGTTTTTTTTTTGCCTCAGATGTATTCATTCTTTTTCTTCTCTCTCTCTCTCTCTCTCTCTCTCTCTCTCTCCTGCAAGAAAGCAGATCACAAAAGGAAGAAAAACGGTCTGAAACAGAAGGGCACACAAATGAGTTGATTGTGTTCCTTTAATGGTTTAATGAATAACTGCCGGAGAGCCGGTCCAGCCGTTCCAGCCAGGTCATCAGTATGCACGGCCGCACCACAGGATTTCTATTCTGTCCCACTGCTTATTCTTTAGGCTACCACCCAGATAGCCAAATGGCTCTGATAACAACTCTCATCCAGACATCCTCACTTGTCACTTCCCTTCTTCACATTATATGTACTTTATCCCTCTTTTTTTCTATCTGTCCTTGCTTTTCTTCCACCTAAAGAAACCAGGCAGAGTCCATGCCAACTCATGTTCTTGCTGGACTCCACTGCTTTCCTGGAAGCCTTGTTTCCATCTGTTGCTTTGCTGTAGCCCCCCTACTCCTGAAATAAAGATTCAAAGTAGTATCAGAAACACAAGATTAAGTGTTTGGCTCCAGAGCTGTGAGGAGCACTGCTGTTCATTTAACATATGGAAATGCCTAGCCTTCCCTGTTTCACACGGCATACAGTCAAGAATTAACAGCCGGCTCTAAATCAATCGTATACGGCCGTCTCGCTGCTACACATTGTCAGTCATCTGTAAAAGCAGCCATTGAACCAGGTCTTCATGTGCAGCAAGCAGAGGCAGAGCCAAACACTGCACAGTCTGTGGGGTATACACAGTGAAACACAGCAGGTCATCCGGTTCCCATGAGCATGCTCTCCCCCTGGTGCTGACGGAGAGCTTCATCCATGATGGGCATGTCCATGCCTGCTTGCACCTCTTACTGAAAACCCACCATGTCTTCTTCTGCGTTTGTGTGTTTTCCACTTTGTTTTACTCCTCCTCTCTGAGTGTTACCACTGAGTTCATTCCTCATTTTCTCTGTAATTGTCCCATCTTCTATTGTTTTTGCAACACCCTCCCCCAGACATCTTGAAGCATTCTTTAGGAAGCCCACACCCCCAGTATGTTTGGGTTGGGTGGCTGCTGTATTAATGAAGCTAATTATTTGTCGAGGTATGTTGATTGCTGTTTCACACTTGTCCTTTTGACCTGTGTTGAAAATAAGTTAGAATAGCATTCCATTTGCATGCTTTCCTTTGTGTTGGCCCGTTTGATGTTTCTCATGAGTATGTCCTCCATATCTCTGTAGTTGTGGCTCACCTTGTTTTTCACCTTGTTTTCTCTGTTATCAACACTTTCTTACTCCCAGTCTGCTCCGTAGGGAACCTGATCTACACGTGTAAAGGTCATATGTTTCTCTCACACAATCCCTCTCACCCCCACATCACCTCTCTCTCGCCCACATCTGGGGCATCGCCTGGCGTGGAAGGAACCCGCAGGCCTGATCTCATCTGATTGCCTCAGCCAGCCGCTCCTCAGATTGGCTACAAATTATTTTCCTCCCTCCTTTCAGCCTCTGCTATTGGTTGATCTCCCTCTTCCCCCTGTTGTTTGCAGACTCTGGTTGGCTGAGCAGTGCTGCCAGGGGGGCCCCTGCTTGGGGCTCCAGGTGATGTTTATGTTGAAAGTATTCAGGCCCCTCAGCTTTATCTGATTCCATTTAGATGAATGTCACAGTGTTCAGCAGACCATGGCCTCACCTCGCCACAACACCGCACTGCGCCCATTTGAGAGAAGCATGAGCAGGAGAGAGTAGAGTGAGGATGGTGGTATGGGGGGGGGGCAGCATAGGGGAACAACAGGATCCATGGAATATTACCACACGATGACAAACTCTTATCGAGGCCCCAGTAATGACTTGCGGACAGAATAATCTTTTAAAAAGCTCCTGCTATCTCTAAAACAGCTCTTTTGTGGCTTCCACGCGTGCATGTTGCGGCCAGGGCTGGTATTTACAAAAGAAAAGAGGAATCAATGAGTGCATTGTGTCAGAAGTGTGGGGCTGCCTCTGTCAATTACTGCAGTGTGGTCTGCAGCTTCTGCACAGGCTTTAACATGATTCTACACTACTAATCCTCACAGAATGATCAGGGTACGTTAGTGAGAAAGAGACAAATGATTTGCTTAAAAAGACTTGCACAGACAGACGTTTTTAGATTGACAGACCTATTTCACTGGGGGAAATTTCCAAACTGGGAGCAGAAGGTTTATCTGATGATATCAATGCCACGTATAATAGGAAATCCTCACTGCTATGTCAACAAGCCATAAAGACACGGTTGAAAGATCTCTTCCACAGCTATTGTTGACAAAGCTAAAACCCCATCCAGACCCTCTGGTGTCTTTGTATGTGTAAATAGACGCTGCAGAGAGATCCTATTAATCACTGTGATGTTAATTAATTGCAACAATACATTGCCGAAAGAAGAAGCCAAATGAACACAGAATACTTAAAGCTTTTAGGGAGGAGAACATTTTAAGCCAGGTCTAATGTATGAAGACACAGGGGACTCATAGGCACCCAGAAATCCACACTGTACCTCTGGTTGATCCAAAGATCTGTGTGTTTTAGTATGTGTTTAATGGCAGGCCATGAGGTAATAGAGATGCCACAGATGACCCTAGTGCAGTGAGGCCCTCCCCGGGCTAATTGACACTGTCCTTTGGGAGATTAGCACAGGGGAAGGCAGGGATGATTATTAAGGAAATGGCCTTTTATAAGCCGCTGTACGCTCGGCCAGCCGGGCCCAGGGCTGCATAGACGAGGGGTATTCCCTTTCATCGGCGGACAGTGGGAGCCAGTAAAGGATGTAAAGGATACCTGTGCTGCAGCCGACCCATTTCCTGTATTGTTGGTTGTGTATATGTGCATGAATGCGTGTTTATCTGAAGCTGTATGTGTGCCTGTGTATCCATGAATATGAGCTGGGTTGTCTGAGCAGACAGAGTGATCTCAGTTTAACTGCCCTGGCCTCTTTCCTGTGAGCGCAGAGAGACCATCCTGCTGTGTTTGGGTCTCTCATGGAGCTGAGTGTTTTTGTTTCTACTCAAGCGGAGTACATGCGTTTCCTCTCTGTGTAGTCCGACCGGACACACTGGGCCTGTGTGTGAGAGCGGGGCCGTGGGGGACCGCTGGAGGCTCAGCAGCGGTGGGCTGTTTTGCTGCGGCCCGTGCAGCCCCTCACTCCTGGGGATAAGCACGTGCTGCGCTGCCAAGAGAGAACCAGGTCCAGGCTCCTCTTTCTCCGGTGGTTTTCAAGGGAAAACATCCGCTGCACTGTTAAGTTCAGATGAAAATCAATCACAGAGTAGTCATAGCTACAGTATGGGGCGCAAAGCTATACGCTTTGTTCAGTTGATACAAGCACTGGGTCCAATACTACAAATTCTTACAGTGTCTTGAGCATAAAGTATGTTCAGACTAAAGGAAGGAAGGAGTGTGGCAATAATGGACACTGATGTCCCATAATGCAACAAACCACAGAAATGGTGGGTTGTTTACAGCTGCTGGGAGATGAATTTGGACACAGGTGTCACCATTTCAGTGGCAGCACAAGACTCAAAGACATTTTAAGAAAGTTAACCCATAGAAAAACACACTGAATAGCTAATTTACTATTTCTATTGCATTATTTTAAACTTATAGTTGCATTAACGTTTGTCTTTGCGCCAAATAGTCTTTCATCTTAACCCTCCTGTTGTCCTCGGGTCGAATTTGACCCCTTTAAAAGATGTCTATATCTGAAATATGGGTTTCTTTTTAACCAAATTACCACAACACTCTTTGTAAATACAATTGATCACTTTCCTTCCTGACTAAACTCATCTGTATGTTCCTCTGATCTTAACTATTAGTCAAAATACTTCTAAAATTTCTGCTTTTTTTAACTCAAATATTAGGTATAATTCTATATAAATGAGGGTTATTGACCATGAATTCCAAAAAGTACTGTAAAACTAGTACTGTAAAACTAGTACTGTAAAACTAGTCTGAAAAAGGGACAAACATGTCAAATTTGGTCCCTTTTTGACCTGGAAGGACAACACAAGGGTTAATGAAAAATTGTTTACATGTTTTGTACACTAATGGCCAGTAATGGTCACTGTCAACAGTAGTACAAACTAAGTGTATCCTGTACCTGGTATTGGTAAAGGACTGATATCTTTGTTAAGATTCCCGTAGGGGGCAGCAGAGGTCTGGAGAACAAACGTGTGTGAGTATCTTCCTCTTCCTCTCCAACTCCTAACTCCATTTAGGTTTACAGATGTAGCCTACTGTATGTAGAATATGAATAAGAATGACTGGTTCTGTGGATGCAACTCATTACAATGAAACATGTATCTACTTAATGATTCTATACTAACTACTTGTCTATTCCGCAGTTCAGTGGCACACTACTTAAAAGCATCATCCCTATTATTAAAAACTCTGCATGCATTTCAGTAAACTGTTTATTCATCTCAATAAATCAGTCCGTTCAACATGTGATTTCCAGGCTGCAGAATCGCTGTCTGCATCCCACTGAAAAGAGTCGCATTCCAGTGCGTCTGCGTGTTTCTCGCTGGCTGAGGTGTGTGTTAGTGGGTCATGCAGTGAGAGAGCCAACCAGAAGTCACAGGTCCATTTCATAACAGCTTACTGTGTTTGTGCATGACGGCGCCATGTTCCCTCTATCACCGAGACAATCTGACACCAGCGCTGCTGCCTGTTTCCTAATCTGGGAATCAGTGTAGCAGCTATTCCTTATAGCCACTGCTCATACAGTGCAGGGAATCCTCCTCTCAGATGTGCCAAGCTAACACTTGTGAAAAATAGTTGGAGGTCACCAGACACTGACACTCCTTCTTGATCTCTTTGAGTGATATCTGATGCAACACAGCTGGAAGAAATGCTGGCACACTGAAAACATGTTACATCAGACTAGACAGAAGTGTAATTGACAGCAAGAAGGAAGAGAGGCAAGAGGGAAGGAATGAAAGGTGATGAGGAGACAGAGTGGGGAGAATAGCAAGATGACAGAAGAAGTGGAAAGAAGGCGGGCTGAGGGAGGGGCAGGGTGCTGACAGTGTTCTGTTGGAGTTATGTAGATGTAATCCCTTCTGATGGGTCAAGCTGCCTTCCAAACGCTGAGGTACTGGCCAGCCGTAAGCGCGCTCATGCAGTCTGACAAGTGCAAGACGAATGCTGTGTGTGTGTGTGTGTGTGTTTGTGCAAGTGCGTGTGCATGTTTGTCTGTTTAGCCCCTTGTTGCAATCTGGCAAGGCTCATGAAAGAGGGTAGGGGGGGAGAAAGGCTAGATTTTAATTTTCTTTAAGCACCGAGGGCCGGCCCTCAGAGGAAAGAGAGATGGATCTTCTCCAAATGCCACCGTGGGTGCACTAATGCCTGCTTTGTTCGCCACGGTAATTCTATTATGGGGGATGGATCCCTTCTTTTTTTTGCCCTTCTTTCTCCATCCCAATTCCGAGTCCCCACACCCCTCTAGAGAGCTTCCGGCACAAGAACACAACAGTTAAATGGCCCCTAGAGGCCCCTGAGGGATATGATGCAAAGTCCTACTGTTACATTGATGTAGTGAGTGGTGAAATAGCTCATTTTTTTCCTTCTGTCACTCATGTTTTACTGTGTCCCAAGCAGTTTGAATTTTTCATGACAGCCTTGTGAGTTTATATTCTTCACATTTATCAATAGGTCATTGTTTAAAAATCAACAGCAGATCAGTGATGATGTTCTGCCTCGGTAAGGTAAACAATAGGGAGAAGTAGCTTTTATATAAGATCTGTAAATGATCCACGACACGACTTTGCCATTGTGCCATCCTCTGGGTCTTCTGGGTCTGCCTTGCACAATGGCATGCTGGGAGGATAGTGTTGTGGCTGTCAGGCCGAATGCTGAGGCCATGCAATGACTCTGTAAATATCCAGTGATGTTCACTCCTCTAGGACTGGCTTCTCTCTCCTTTGGGCAACAGCTAACTGCTCTACCCAGCAGCCCCTAGAGAGCCTCTAATCCCTTCACCCTGGGAACAACTCCAACTTGCAGTCCCTTAAAATGTCTTGGATTGTGCATTATTAGATGCTATGAATTACACTTTGGGACGTATGGAGGGAAAACATGGCAACTGGCAAACATGGCAGTGATAAATCTGAAATAATGAAACAGGGCTCTAAGTGAAACCAGGAGGGCTTCGCTGACCCAAAATCAGGGTAACTTGATAGTCCTGCAGAGCTGCTGGAGGAAGGACTGCTAGTAAAGCCCAGCTGGATGTGCGGGTACCTAACCTATGTACAATGTGGAGATCATTGGAGCCCTGGGAGATCTGAGAAGGGTCACATTCCTGGCTTTCAGAGCAACCCTGGGAGAGATGGTAGGACTGCGTGTCAGACGATCAGATGATACTGAAAGGGAAATTCTTAACATGGCTTCTACTAGCCATGCTATCTCTTTATTTTTATTCTTCAGACTTCCTGAGAGAGTTATGGTCCTATCAAGAGGTAGAGCTAACTAATGACAGGTTGTTTTGCTTTTATCTGTGATAAGTTATGGCTCCAGACGGGATAAATAAATGACTTAACCAAGACAAATATCCTGCTGTCTTTATACTTGGAATCCTCATGTTAATCTTTGTGTTAATAAATGAAAAGACAGGGGGCAAAACTGATAAAGAGGCTTTTCTTGTGCTTTTTTTTTTACTTAACTGCCCTGTTGTGATTCCCTGTGTGTGTCACAGCTTTGCGTCTATTCTGAGCCCAGTGTATATGAGGGGCCTCACTACTGCAGCCATAAAGGGCAGCCTGTGCACATAAGCGATGGAGCCCTGCTGGCCAGACCGCGGCGTAGTTGTTTTTTTCATTCTGAAAGCGATATAAATTCCCAGCCGGTAATATAACATGTTTGGGTTGATGTGTGTGAGAGAGGAGGAAAGAGGGCATGTGCTTAGTGTGTGTCTGAGAGAAAAGGGTAGTGTAGGGCAGAGAATGAATAGCTCTGTCACAGGAAGGCCAGCTAATAAAGTAGGTAGTTGAGGGAGGGGGTAAAAAAAATGCATCTCATCTTTCGCCCCTTCTCTGTGGGTTGTCATCAACGGTGAATTAGTTTTATGCTGAGGTGAATGCAACCAATAAAGCTCCATCTACTTGTCAGGCTATTCCCACCATACCCCCCCCCCCCCTCCCTGCCTGTCAGTGGAAATTGCATTGGCCATGGTTAAGGAGGTGCATGTGGCTCAAGTTTCAACCTCTTTGAAATTTTCATCGTCAATGATTTGCTAGATCAAGCAGATTAGTTAAGTGTATTTTGGCTTCTTTTCACAGCTGGGCGACCTTTGTGTGTGTATTTGTGCATTTGTGTATTTAAATAGCCAAGAGGTGGTTTTTCTTGGACATGCACTTTTGCTTTTCCAGAGACCTGTCCCCCTATGTGTTGAGCGATTGGACAAAAAAAAGAAGTAAATGTAAGGTTTAGAAACACTGACACATTGTTCTTGCCATCTTTTTCTCAGCAGAAAATGTTGTCAATGTAAAAGGTTATTGACGTAGTATTTCACTTTTTTCTGAGGTCGCAGCATTCCATAACTTGCTATCAATCTTCTTTTGTGCTCCAGGAAGAGTCTTGCATTAGAATCTGTGTGAAAAAAAGTATTTTATCTTGAAATGCTATAACCTCACCATTTGTCATCAGACGGGTTGCTTTAAAGCTACTGTTAAAACAAGCACAAGACATCACTATAAAAGCACTTCTTGTACAGCATTCACTGGACTGATATCAGTGTCCACACCCCGTCTCAGTCTAACACTTTGACAGCCACATTCACAGCGAAACAGCCAGTTCTCCATCAAACTAAAAGCTCCATTTTATTCAAACCAGACAAACAGCTCAATCCCTCCAGCCTCACTCCTTCTTGCAGGCCTTTTCACTGGAGGAAGGGGAGAAGAGGGAGGTTTTGGGGTTGATAACCCCTCTCCATCACTCTGACACTGGGAACAGAGCAGTGCAGTCTCTTGATGGAGCTGTGGCCCAGCAGAGTGGTCACCCCCGGGCCCAGCTCAGAGCTGGAGGAGGAGGGAGATGGAGAGCGAGGGCAGCAAAAGGAGGGCAACAGTGGGTGGGGTCAATTGATAAAGAGAGGGAATGATGGAGGTCTAGCTGAGAGTTATCTGTTTGGTAATATGTTTGACGGACTCTTTCTGTTTCTCACAATCACTCATGCTGTCAAGTGATATCAGTTCTGCTGTGGCGCCAACTTGTTATCAGGCCCACGGAGGCCGATAGGTTTGTACACATTTGCTAAATGTGCATTACTACATACCTACTGTATGACTCCATTGACCTCCACAGATAAGGCTGGGCTATATGCTGAGGTCTTTTTAATGTTGATTACCTTTTCACTCACTGTTGATAGTTATGACATACAGTGCAAACACAGGGATGGATGCCTGGGTAACACACATGCAGCTACTCTTACATATATGTGAGCGCAAAAAGGGAAATGCCGGACTCCAGCTGAACATGCAGCTACACAAATAAACCTCAGTCCAGATCTGAAAACATGGGGAGAAACACCATCTGTCACCACGCTGCATCGGCCCAGTCAGAGGAGGTGGTAGAGAGGAAGGATGGAGGGAGGTGTGAGCTTTAATGGAACCCAGGCAGTCACATGATAGATAACAAATTTCCCAATGGGGAATGGGGGAATACCATAATGTGAAGCAGTCACTGCTGCTCTGACTCGGCACCAGCAGAAACAATAGCTGAGAATCTCATTCTTATTCAATCAGTCAGTTCATAGGTGTTATATTCAATTTTGCACACATTGCACACTGTCTACCATAGTACCTTGCCTTATCATGGTCATTGCATTTCTGTGAGGGATTTTTATTCTTATGCATGTGTGATATAAGTGTGTATATGTGTTTGTTGTGTTATAGTTGTCTTGCTACTGGATGCCTACTACTGGATCTATCTATCTATCTATCTATCTATCTATCTATCTATCTATCTATCTATCTATCTATCTATCTATCTATCTAATGCATGCAACAGTGTGTGTCAACTGGCATGCTGCAGCATGGTACGCTCTACATTAAGAGATTTACCTGGCAATTAATTTTACTGTACTTCTAGGTTGCTACTTGTTCAAAGCCATAGTAACGCAGTGTGTTGGAAATATATTTATAGAAACCCCAAAGCTAGATAAAAGTAGCACATTGTTTAGAGACGAATGCTGTTCTCAGCACAATTCATGCGGCAACAGGTAAGCCCAACCATCACGGGGCAACATAATTGCAGGAACATGGGTTTACATAAGGGATTGAGCAGGGCTTCTGTTGGAAATGGGCTGTTGTGATTTCACACTTTGCTTAACGATGCCAATAAAATCATGTTTTACAGATGTCTGGTTTGTTTTTAAGTCTTTACTGGACAAGAAAAGGGAACAAAAATAAACCATGAATAGACATTTTATTACAGAGAAAAAAAAGATTTGTCTTTATCCATCAGTGTCATTTCTGAGAAACATTTCAATTTTACAGTGTGCTTAAAACAACCGGAGACCCACAGTATTTTGCTCCGCTCCTTGGACATCCGCTCTCAGAAATGCATCTCTAATCTGTTTCCATGTAAATTTTGACAAATGAAAAGAAACGTTAAGTGTTTGTTTTTTTAAAGAATATTTTTGGGGCACTTTTTGGCCTCCGTTTTTGACAGGACAGATGAAAGGGGAGAGAGGAGGGGAACGACACGCAGCAAAGGGCCACAGGGCGGAGTCAAACCCCGACACACCGCGCCAAAGAGCAACCCTCTTACACATGGTCCACCGCTCCACCAACCAAGCGACCCGGTCGTCAACGTTAAGGGTTTAAAGGATTTTAGCCCTCCTGTTGTCCTCGGGTCAAATTTGACCCATTTTCAAAAAGTTTCTATGTCAGAACGCTGGGTTTTTACAACAAAAAGTAACATGGATGGTTCCCAACAACGGTCTTCACAAGTAAAATAAATGATCAGTTATCAAATTTGGGAGTTTTAATTAATTTCACAGCATTTGAAAAAAAAGACGATAAAAGAAAAAAAGTGACAAAAATGTCAGAAAAAGCTTCAAAAATTCCACAAAAATGTCAAAAGGCACAGAATTTTTTTTTTTAAAAACATCGGAAAAAGTGACCAAAATGTCAAAATGTTGACTCAGAAAAACAAAAAGTTGCATGGTCGCCGGGAAGACAACACAAGGGTTAAGATCTATACACTACAAAGCTGGTTGGGCTTGTCTGCAGATGTAGCACGCAGGCTGCACTGCTTGGCCTCCTCTCCTGGTCATGAGGAGTGGATTAACTCATTTTCAAGTGAAACACCCTTTATACACTTCTCAATCAACGTGTGTGTGTGTCACTGCAAATGTAGGGACTATTAATCAAAGTTAACATAAATACGTTGGGATGGGGGATGGTCTCTAGAGCTAGATAAACAAAAGATAAGAAGGGGACCCAGACCAACATGGCAGCCCCAGACGGGACCACTTCTGGGTGCAGACCAACCAACATCTCCTACACCAACACAGCGCTTTCTTTTGCTGATGGCTATTGCTTTGCACCATTTGAAATCCCCATTGTGCCAAAGCAGTGCTGACATACAAAGATTGATGTATTTCTTACATCCATATACCACCCCCCACACCCAAGCTCTCCTGAAAATGTTTTGTTAGAGGTAAACTAGTCAGCATGTGTGTTTTTGAAACCTACACCAGTGAGAAAAGATGAACGATGTGTTCCAAGGATTGAATAAATATTTAATATTCCGAAAGCCAGACCACACCAAAAGCGTGGTGAAAGATCGCAATGAAACAGAAAATGCACGCAAAGTCTAAATAAAGAATAAAAATTTATTTCATTATGGTCATGATTTTTTTTTCTCCCCAAATGTGTCTCTTGAGTCTCGATTCGCCAGTTGTCAACTTCAAAGCCTTGGCGTCTCAGCCAACCACTCAGAGAACAAAAGAGTCTCTGCATGTTGTCATTTTGGAGCTGAGTTCAATGCCCAGCTCTTCTGTTTTTAGACAAATTATTATTTAATTTAAAGGCCTGTGCAGTGTATATTTTCTCTTTGGGTTTGAACTTTGCTGTTCTTTCTGGGTCCCGAGCCACTCTTCAGTTCTCTGCTCCTGTTTGCTTTCTCCTGGCTCGCTTCACTTCTTCGCGTCATGGCCCAGTGATGCTCTCACACGGACACACAACCACCTCTCGTCTTCCTTACTCCTCTCTTCTCTCAAGTGATTCTCAAGTGTGTTTGTTATTATTAACTAACCTTCCAAACAGGAGGACATGATCCCCTCTGAAAACCTCCCTGTAATCACAGTGTTAGAGGAAAAAAATGAAAGTCTGAACTTCTCAGTGTGGAACTTTTTACAGTCACTTATTCATCTGTGTGTCATACCTTGCAACCACCTATATCATTGCCATATGTGTATCGGCAAGCATGTGCATCTATAGCATGACCGTGGAGGTCTTTACTTCTTTGTTCATGTCTGTGTATCTGCTGTGGTCTGTCTGTCATAGCTCTTGAATCGGGGGTGAGCACGTGCTTTTAATCAGGCAACTTCTGGCTTTGCCAGACAACTGTACACTGTTCCCCCTCCTCTCTTTCTTCCTCAGTCCTTCCTCTCCCTTCTCTGTAACATTTGCTTTCACTGCTGCAGGGGACATCGCTCACTGGCTCCACACAGTGGAAGAGATGTAGCTCATACAAGCCACAGACCTTACTGGATCTTCAGTTGCTTTGGTGGAATGTATCTAAGCAGATTTACTCAATTAACTATGTACAATCTTAAGGTACTTTTACTTGACTTGATTATTTGTACTTCATGCTACTTTACTCTTTCACTTCAGTTGACAGGTGTAGTAACTAGTTGCTTTTTTAAATTAAGAGGTATTTGTTAAAGATTAAACTAATGGTTCACAACATCTTTTTTACAATAATGGCAGTGTGGTTAGGGTCAATGACACATTTCAGATGCCTATGATGAGTTGTCTGGAGTTCCACCAGCGTGATCTTCCCTCTAAACTTCTCAGATGGTTTCATTTACAGTAAAGTACAGTTTGAGGCTCACATAGGTCAAACTGTCCAATATTGGAGGGGGGCCTACCCCCAGGCTGGGAACCACTAGACTAACTATAAAGTAGTCCTGTAAAAGTAGCTACTCATAGACTACAACAACGAAACGCTCATTCCTTGATGATCAGTATTAACAATCTAATAATGTCATATCTGATTAAATTTCAGTCACAGGGTCCATTTTTCAGCAGAATAGGTACTTTTACTTTTGATACTTATAGAGATATTGACAGACAGACAGACAGATGTGTAAAAGAGGAAAATGTAATCAATTGTGGCATTGGTACTTTTACCACGTTCATTTGTACTGAAGTCTTGGTATATATTGTCTCTACTTTCTTAATATAATTTAAGTTGGATCAATTGCATGACCTAAAAAACAGTTTGGGCCACTACAAATAGAGACTGGAATGGACGATTGGCTTCCAATGCAACAAGTGTGTGAATAGTTTCTGCTATTTCTGTAAAGTGATCCATTTGTAATAATCCTATACATCCTATAATATTACAAATGCCATCTTTAACCAATTTAGCTTGCTCTACATTATTAATTTCTTGTCTTCACTTTATTATTATTTCCTGCTAGCCTGTCTCCCCTCTCTCCCCTCGTTTCCCCCCCTTCTGTTTCTGTGTGTCTGAGGTCACAATAAGTGACAGTTGGAGTGACAGCCACATTAGGGCCTCATTACATTGCAGCTTGGACAGGAGGAGGAGAGAGGCCAATGAGAAGAGCTATAAAGCAGGACTGGCTGACTGGGCGACTCCCAGCAGGCCTGCAGCTTCACGTTCACTGATGGCCCCTGGGATGGAAAGCACACCTGGGCCAGGTGAGCTTTGCCATGAAGAAGGGCGCTGGGTGCACAACTACCGAGACAGCGGGGGTGGATTCCTCACATTCAGCCCATGATGTAACCCCAAGGCACTGCTTCACACATGCACAGACAATACACTGACATGCACATACATATATCCACACATGCACATTCACACACTGTCTGCCAAGCATATTAAAGCAAGTTTAACCTTTCAACAGGTCTACTCAACCAATGGAAAACAGAACAAATAGTGAAATGACTTTTCCAAGCTTGAATAATGAGAATCGAGACAAGACACAAGTCGTGACATGAGCTCTTCCCATTAAATGTTTCAGCCTGCTCCTCCTCATACTGCACCACACCTCTGAATAATAAAGCCAGGGCCGATTGTTCTGCAGTTGGATTTATGTTTAACGCCTGGCAACATGTGTCAGTAAGAGGTTTGTTTTCTTGGGGAGCAACTGAGAAACGTATCTTGAGCTGTGGTGATTAAGGCATCGAGGAACCATTATGTAGTTAAATTAAGTGGTTAAATGGAGACCAGATTGCCGGTCGTTTTTGAAAGATTTGATGGCAGAGATCGGTACTACTCTTAATCAAGTAAAGATCTTAGTCAAACATTGTTTACACATAATTCATAATGTTTAGAGTTTTAGATGTGTGGGATTCAGCAACATAATTATAGTTAGTTATTTAGGCCACTTTAAGATGATATTCAAATATTTTCCATTGGTAGTTTTTTACAGTTTAAAGTTCTGAAACCTAATCCTGCTCCATGGTGCTGCTGTGCACTTCATTATTCATTTCTCAAAGCGTCGTAAATACTTCTGCCCCTGTGCAACATACTAATAGTGATGGTGTTTTGTGTCAAAATACAGGGAATTTTCTGCAAGGCGGTTTCAGCACCTGTCCCGTGCTCCTTTCACTTCCTTAATGGTGATAAACGAGCCAGGTTGAGTCTGTTGGGGTCTTATTGAAACAGTCTGCACCCAGAACTGTGTGCAAGTGAAATATTTCTTAATGAAGGAAATGTGGCTTCACCGGGACTCACAGCTGCCACAAGTATGCAAGAGCGCGCTGTTAAATGTAGTGTGAGTGAGTGGAAGAGTTTAGAATGAGCGTGACGTTAGATTTGGGTTAATGTTAAATAACTAAGTGTGTGTGTGTGCTTCTAATTATAAATCATCCTTGACTGTGGTATACTTCTGCACTTTTAATTTTTCTAAAGTGGTGTAGGCCACGACCCTGCGGCTATGGTGACACATTAAGATCACACAAATTTAAAAAAATGTTTGTTTACATATAAATACAACCATCAACATTTTTGGACAGCATAATGAACACCTGAATTCATTTTAATGGATTGATTCAGCTTCCCACTAGTACACAGGTATGCTATATGAGCTCATCACAATGTTACGGAAATGTGATTTTACTGCATCGATTTAAGAGAAGAGTCCATTTGATCTCGTTCAGCGAGAAGCTGCCAGGCTGTCTCAACTCACTGACGTCCTGGTTCGAGACAATGATTCCCGCTCATACATTGGTTGTGCCGGTTATGTTGTAAGTGACTGCACCATTGTAGCAGACAGCTTGAACAGTAGACTTACCCTACGATAACAGCAAGTGTGTGTGCAGCATGAGTGGGTAAACTCCGGGATTAATGAGCACAGTACATTCGCCAGGCTGACCTGGTACATACTGGAAAAAAATAGTTTTTTAGTTTGTAAATCACTAATTGAGATGGGTCTATCATCTACTGTATGTCCACCTCATCGAAAGCCTCCGCAGTGAGAAAAGAGTTGTAAAACAACACGTAAAAGCAGCCACAAGATCAGAGCATGGAAATCAGTTATTTTATGTGATAGTGGGAGGATTACTGATGACATGACCGCAGTTTCCTGCTTAATAAAGTTTGGGTTTGATGTTCAGATATCATTTTTACAGATTTGTAACATTCTATATGATGTTTTTATGTTTACATTCCACTGGGCAAAGGTCCTGTGTTGTACCCCTTTGCCTCAGACTGCATCACTTGTTTTTAACTAATTATCATAGAGAAATCCCATGAAAAGTGAAAAGGAAGGCCGTTCCCTTCAAAGAATTAAGTTTGATTGGACTCAGATTGCAAAAATCATAGAGGAAATATGAACATACACAGAGTATAAAAACTATACTTACAACCTAATCCCATTTTCTCTCTCTAACCAATGCTTCTCATTTCTTTGCCAGGGAATACATAACCACCCTGCATTGGTCTTTGTGTTATGCCCCATATTTTGGCTGTAGTGGTTTCCCATCCCCATGCTCAGATGTAACCTTTCCCTCTTAGCGGCATACTGACTGCTCAATGGCAGACATGCTGGCTTTAATGCTCACCGCCAACGTAGCCGTTAAGTCATGGTCGTTTCCATCAGTCACTTTGGCTGAGAGAAAAGAGAAGCTGGATGGAGATGGAGATGGAGATGGAGATGGAGATGGAGATGGAGATGGAGATGGAGATGGAGATGGAGATGGAGATGGAGAAGATGGAGAACGGATGCAAGCATTGTCTTGGCCGAATTATTTATTTTCCCCTGTCCTTCCTTAGCATGGGAGACTAGCAGACGCTTCATCTCTTTCTGCTCTCTTCTCTTAACTCTCCTGTTCTTTACTTTTCTCTTTGCATGGACTGGCTTTGGTCAGCATGTGTACTGCCAGATGTGTAGAGGGAAAGGAAAGGACTAAATGAATTGGCATTTGACAACTCAAAATGCTGTGACTCTCCTAGGTCTATAGGGACTTAATAGGCCTAGGAGGATCACAACTAATTGTTTGTATTATGTTTTTAATAATTTTTTTTTTTTTGTCAACCATGTTAGAAAGTGGTTGTTAATACATTTCTCACAGTGGCCACATCCAATGACACACAGTATTCGGTAATTCCCACAACTGAATACACAAAAGACACTAAATTAAAGACAGACTGCAAAATAGAAACATATACGGCATATCAAGCTGACATTCAATACCCACGGCAACCGCATCACTGGATATCATGGCTCTAGTTGGTGAAATGATAATTATGATAATTGTTCTGTGAACTGTAGCAGTGTGGGGTTGTAATAGTTGCTCTCCCCACAACAGGAACTACTGGGATCTCTGCACCGGCTTGCCAAAACCACAGAGCTTACACAGCCCTGAGGATGACAAGACAGGGAGAACAAAAGGGAAGGGGTGAGCGAAGCAAAGAATGAGGCACACTCAAGGGTCCCATAAAGACTTTCATATGTCCCGTGTCTTGCATGTTTGATTTTCAGTGAGTGCGGCATGGTTTGGCTGCCTCTCAAGGCAATCCAAGAATCATTTCCACGAGTAGAGGAGTAGATATATGACTCTACAGATCATAGCACTCTATTAGTCATGTGTATCTCATTGATTCAGACTTTTCTTCCCTGTCATTTGAGTGTTTCAGTGAAAGGTTCAGTATCATGGCTGTAACTGACCTATATAGAACCCTGTCACTCAAACAGTTTGAACACACCGAAAATACCCTAAAATAAAAAGAATCTAAGTGAAACTTTAGTCATAGGTTAAAAAATGTTTTTTTAATTGGAGACTGTGCTGTCCTGACATATATTGTTGTATGGCTTTGGAGGATTTGCTGTGAAAATGGCATCCAGGTCACTCTCACGAGGCATCTGTAGCAGCTCACAAACTGTGTATTTGTCTTTGTTGCTTGTGCTATCTGTTTTTAATATACATTAGGTCTGCCAGAACTTTCAGTTAAAGTTCTGGTTCTGCACAGTTTCACTTTCTGGATTCTATAAACGGCAGTGCTAAAGGTCCTCTCTGTGGTGAGCTGACATTTGCTACCAATGATGATTATAAAATCTCATACAGAGGTCTAACAAAGTCATAAGTCTCTTTATTAAATGACCTGTTAATGGCCCAATCACAGGTCCTAGTGGGACTTTTTATCTGTGCTGTATTACAAGCAGGTGTGCTGATAAGGTCAACCTGATGTTATTGGTAAAAAGTAGACAGTGCTTCCAGTCTTTATGCTAAGCTGTAGGCTAATCGCCATATATTAAGAAAAATAATTCCAAGGAAAAGTACTGTTTTAGGCAATAATAGGGATTTTTCTGCCCATTTGTTATGCTGTGCATGTTTTCAAACACACATCCAGTTTTGCACACACAGTCATTATTAGGAGTTAGATAGAGATCTGTCTCCTTTCATTTTAAATCTCCTCTTCATATCCAGTATCCTCTGTCTCTGGCTAGCGTCTTGCTTTTTCCAGAGCCCTCCGTTAGCACTCTGAGCTGTCAAGAAATGATGCTGCACAGCTCTGCCAGCCAGAGGTGAGGATCGAAAAGTGAGATGAATCTTCGTCCTCATCCTCAACACCTCTGTGATCTATGTGGTGCTATAGGTCTCCATCCTGTGTATGGGCACTGCTCTACCTACTAGCACTTTATCTCCTATGTCCTGTAACACAGCATCTGTTATATTCAGTTTTCTTTTTTTTATTGTTTTATTGGTGAATATTTATGTTATATGTAGCCAACATACAGTGGTGTCAAAGTTTTAACAAAGCAAACAAAAAAATGTTTAAGTTTATTTTTATTGCAGGTTATTGCTGGGTACAATCTGGTACGCTAGAGCAATCTTATTTTTTTATTTTCTTTTAAGAACATTATAGCCGCATAAAAGAGCATTATAATTTATTTTATTAATTATTATTTTATTAATTTGTTTTATTTTAAACAAAGCTATTTGACAAAAAAAATCATAATAATAAGCATTAACCCTATTCCATGAACCGTGCTCACTTGGCTTTTTTCAGATATTTGTCAGATTTTCATTGGTCTTACCTGCACACACACACACACACACACACACATATTGAGCAGGCACGATGCCGGCGTCACACACTGGCACATTCTCAGCTCTCCGGCATGATTTAATTTTCTTCACCTAATTTGGGATTTTCAGGTGGGATATGTGCGTGGGCATTATGTGCATGTTGCCAGGTTTGTGTCAAGATTTCCAGTGCTCCCGCAGTGTAAATGGCTGGGCTCTGAATCGTCACCACAGCAATGGTCAAAAGTGGCCAGGCTGGTGACGTACACCGGTGAGTCTACCCAAGAGAAATAACAAGTGTGTGTGTGTGTATTATGAGGTGTGCTCTCCTCCCTTCTTTCTGGTTCCTGAGAAGTGGGCAGCAGGGTGCCAGATTCTGCTTTCTTCATCCACAGCGGAGGGCATTGGTGGGGCAAGATTTGACACCTTGCAGGTCTTGTAGAGTCCAGCACCCTGCCTTCTTACAATCCTACTGGCTCAGCCTCATTTAGCAGGACTGATCCTTACCAGGGCAATGGGAGAGCTTAATTTAATCATTGTGTGACTGGTGCTGTGTGGTCTCAACACACATTTCACAGACAGTACAACGTTGTCGAGACAGGGTTGCCTGCTGGACAATTTTATAACTGAAAGGTTGCAAGTTCAGTCCAAACAAGATCCAGAATCCTTTTTATTATGCCTCTGGGCCTTACAGTGAATTGAAATCAACCATTCATAAAAAAGTGCAAACCACTCAGCAGGAACTTTATTTTTGGGAAAACAGTTTTACTTAATTGCTGTGACAAGGTTTGCACTGTCACGACAGCAGCTGCTCCACCTTCTTTTTCTTTTCTACAAACACATCCATATGTGGGAATTGACGTCCAGTGATGTTTGCTTAAATCTTAATTCTCTCAGTTCCCCGGCTGGCTCGGCCCGCTCCAGGAACTGCAGCAGCCGTGCAGCGGGGCCACGCTGCTGGAGGGCAGGAACTCACTGAACAGGAGGGAGAGCTCCTAATTGGCCTGAATGGCTGCAATCAGAGCCAATAAGAGATAAGCGCTGGATTGCTCTCCAGATCGGCAGCGATAGTGTTGTGCTGTGTGACCGGGCTACGATTGCGATGTTGACCAAACAGAGAACAGGTGTGCAAGCTCTCTACCGCTCAGATGGCCTTCCCAGCAACCCCGAGCAAGCTCCGCCACGGCGGGCCTCACACACCCTGAGCAAACACACTGAACGCTTGGATTGCTTTACACTATGTGCTTTTATACTTTGAGGAGAAAATCCATCTCTGTGTGAGAGACTTGTTCCCATGTTATAGCTGGATAATCTACAGTATAGAGGAATGTATTCATAAACTTTGGAACAAAGAGACTCTTAACCTGCTTCCTTCATGCCTAATCGAGCTGTATTGACTTTAGTGATAGGGGGCTGGTAAGACGGATGTTGGTTGAACCGGGTGCAGTGCAATGTACAGTACTAATGCTTCATTTTTTTTTGGACACAAAGTGGCAGCTATTGAATGGTACTTTCTTTATTCCTGTGACTGCTCCGAAAACTAATTACATATCCCTTCTACCCGCACAGCCTCTGAAGCAAGTATATTTTATTTCACAAACAATGTATTCTGTAAATGTTTGGCTCTGGTGGCCAGTCTTTATTTTGATTAAAAGCCATAAGTGTATAAATATGCCTATAACCTTCTTGGCAAGCAAACCTCTGACATTAATGGCTTCCAGACGGCAAAGGACCAATGGAGGAATGATAACAAATTCACATTTAGTATTGTAAACAGAGGAAGAGAAATAGGAAATAAGCATTAATATCAAAACAAACGATTCTTCAATAGTTTCTCTTTGAGACTTCATTTCTTTTGTTTGCTTGTGCTGTTGTCATTTTGGTATCATGTCATGTTTATGATATGCATTAATTATTGATATCTAGAAAAATAGATATTGCTCATAAAATGTGTGGAAACAGCACACAAATGTAACTGTAAAACACTCAAATAGTTGCGTGTACATGTCAGTTCCCTCGGATACTGACACATATGCACACTGACACGGCCCTCTGTGCCTGGGCTGTTTACGTCTGAATTTGACAGAGTGAGTGTAACTTTTTCAATAAGAGAGGAAGGGGGTCTTTAAGAGGGGGATCACATCCTGTGCCAGAGCCCTGCACTCTGTTTCCAAAGCCAGCAGAAGTGATGGTTGTGCTGGTATAATGAGGAGGGTCAGTATCAGAGGGTGAAAGCATTTGGGGATAAGCCATGGCTAATGACGAGGAAGTCCGAGGTGGCTTTGATCTACATGGGTCCTTTGGCACATTGAGGGAAAGCTGTGTGCTATACCAAGGAGACCCCTAATCTTCTTAGGAATATGCTAAACGTCCCTTTACTTTTGGGGAACAAGAGAGTGCTCCATCTCTCCGTCTGTCCACATTATGGGTACATTTCCAAACAGGCCCACATCCTACTTTGCTGTTGGATTTAAGGGAAAACCAGAGAGAGAGAGAGCTGTGGGTTAGCTGTTTAATAAAAGCAAGGCCTCTTTTGGTCACAGTTTGTGATGGTTTCTTCTAAGATGGAATATGTTTTTTGGTGGGTTTTGGGAAGATTTCCGCATTAATCCCTGGCATTGCATTGCTGCAGCTAATTCTACAGAGGAAATGTTGATTTCATTTTGATCTAAAAGTCTTTTTTAAAGTGCCATCATCGCAACTTCAAAATGATGGATTTCTCTCCATGTCTACTTGGAATATTTTTTACAAAACAGTTCTTTTTTCTTCTTTCTGTTATGGTTGGAAGGTATTTATAGATGATATATTTCCAATTACACTGAATTGACCTATAAGTGACATTAAGCAGTATTTTCTGAGGCATTTTGAGACAGGACAGAGCTGGAGATTACAATGGCCATGCCAACCTGCTGCCTGTCTACGAGCCAGTCAAGGAGAAAAACCCAAAAAGCTGCAATGAGTATGGAAAATATAGAACAGCCCTTTTCTCCCCTGGCTGGACTGGCAATGTGACTCACTAAACAACCGAAATGAGTTCAGCTCAGTTTGCAGCGGGACATTTTTTCTGTAAACTCTTTCCCCTTTTTGTTTTCTTGCTTTTCTTACAACACTTTTATTCACACAATCAAGATTGGCTTTGTACAGTGCATTTATGCGTAATGAGAGATATAGACCAGAGAATCCTTCTGGTCAGTCATAGTTTTGGTCTGGGTGAAGGTGATGGACCCAGGGACCACTCCTGTCCTCCTGTCCCGCTTGCTGTTAGGCCAACAGAGCATTAGCCAGCCGAGGCCTGCGTGTCTGCAGGGGCTTAGGCCTGTCTTCATTCCCATTCCCCGTTCTGCAGCCAAAGCCGACACCCCTCCAGGGCATGAGGAGAGAGGAATGCACTCCTACCCTCCACCCTTCTCTCCTCTCTCCCTCCAGAGAAGCAGGGACGGAGGCCCCTTTATGGAAAGCAACCAAGACCCCAGGCATCCAATCCCTCTGTTTTTTTTTCATCCTCCTCTGTACCTCCTCACCCTTTGCTTGCTTTTTCTCTCCTTTGTGCGAGGCTTGTTTGCAGTGGTAAAATACACAGTGCGGTTTAGCCGCAGCCTTCCAGAGGGCCGTGGTGAGCTAGTCCGGGGCCCCTGATAAGGGCGCGCTCGGCTGCTGCGAGGGCCATGAGAGCACAAACATTACACCACTGAGTAAACCTGGGGCCCACTGCTGAGGGCCTTTGTTATTGTGGCTCACATGCAGCCGGGTCAGAGCAGATAAAAAATGCTGCTCATATGGCTGGCTTATCACAAAATCCAATCCCGGACCTTGTGGTACAGCCTATTCTTGGAACTGGGAGTATGTTAACTCTCTTGTTGTTTTTCCATCTTTTTTTGGCTGTTTCACGGGATTTGATTCAAAGGCTATTTATACGTGCAGTTATGAAAGGGCATTTTAGGATAGTCTCTGTTCCAGATAGCTATTTGTGCTGTTTGTTTAACTGTTGATAAACCAGATCAATCACTTATGTTGAATATTTGCCCGCGATATTAATGTTTAATTAAAAAGGAAATGTCTGTCTTCAAATCTCCGTTAATCTCACTGAAACTAATGTTATCTTGCACTGCTGGGAGAAAAACAAATCCCTGCCTGTGTTCAGATCAGATTATCTGTAGATGTCCTTGATTTATTGCATCTTTTAAAAGCACAGGAAGTGATAGGAAAGTCTTGGTCAGTTGAATTGATGTTTACAAATAAAATGAATGACACTTTTATACAAATTTATCTAGTGACAGTATGCATCTATTTTCAGTGCTCCCTGCTTCTTCGCTGACACTCATCTGAGCATCTTCCTTCCGTGTTCCTGGAGGTGCAGGATGGAGGAAAGAGGAGGCAGGGTGAGTTATAGCGGGAAACAGAGACTTAAGCAGTTGTCTAAACACTGTCAACAGTGTTCCTGGCCTTTAGAGAAAGATCTTCTCGTGATGCTGTGTGTTCTGTCTGAGGTGACATGATAGTGGCTCTGGTTCCTGTCCTGGACCCTGGCTCTGGCTCTGCACCATCCCTGCTGATGTCCCACAGGCAGCAAGACAGTTTCTAATTAATAAGTGGCTCATTTGGGAAGATAAAAAAGGAAAAAAAATTCTTTGGTATGCACAACCTTGGATGGTATTTGCAATCGTGTTTTGCTGACATGATTGCCCAAGCAACACATCTTGTAGACTACTCTGGAATTCATGAAGCATTTTATGTTACTTCCAAATAATGACTTTGCTGGAATTTACCTTTGAAGACACAGGGCCAGCGACCCGAGTCACCGACTCTGTATGCACATGCCAAACTAGCAACACCAGTTTATTTGCTGCTCTAGTTTTTTACTAGAACTTCAGGTCCTTCACTCACTTTCTCTGTTCTCATCCACAGTCCACAGCTCGGCGTCTCCATCCAGGCTGTGCAGACAGAGCAGTCTCTCCTTGGTAAACCCTGGGCACTTAATGAAAACTGATGACAGATCAGTCATTAGAGCAACACACAGCAGCCATTTATACTCTTAATCTGTCATACAAAAGTGACCTTGGGAACCAAGTGCATGTGTGTGTGCATGATTGTGCCTTTTCAGGTCTGTTAACTGTTGATGGCACACATATGCATTTGTGCATTTATATTCTTATTTGAGGCAAGATAAGTGAGGTGTGTTCCTTGTTCACAATGGTGATGCATAACAAAATCAAAATCCATCCTAAAACTATTACACAAAAACTACATGTATGTTAAATGTTTGATTGATGCCATGTAGTTTTTATTATGGTGACTGACCAAACACTGACACTGACATGTCATGCAGGTAAAAATCTGCTACAACTTTAGGGGACTTTAGAGCAGCTATAATCAATAACTTTTTTAATAACAATGGATTCAATGACTACACATTGGAAAGTGGTTGCTTGTAGTGACAAACCGACAAAGAAATAATTACCTGACCTACCAACCTCTCGGCTCTACGCAGAGTTTTTGCATCTTTCAGCTCATTGTTTTGGTTTTCTGGCCAACAACTTTAAAGTGTCATGTGTCATGTGTCATTTCCAACTGAAAAAGTTTTAAAAACCTACTGTATGCTACCTGTCTACCACACAGACGTACGTTTTTGCTCACACCACCAGAGAAGCCCCGTGAGGAGCAGAACATAACAACGGTGCTTTTCAGGTGTTGAGCTAATCACTCCGCCCAAATAGCAGTGCTTCGCCTTCTGTGGAGAATAGTTCCCAGTATGTACTGTATATGGTTAGATGATGGCTGTGTCTCATGTAACCTTGTAATTTGTACACACTGCAACTATACAAATCATAACACGAAAATAGAAAACTGTTGTTATTTTGTCACTTATTGGGAGCGGTAGGCTAATTGGAGCCGGTTACCTCCGAGATCTGTGCTAAGCTAGGCTAACCCTGGGTGCGTCAGTTACAACGCGCACGGAGATGTGAAGGGTATGTATGGACTTATCTAACTCTGGGGGATACAATGAATAAACTAAAGTCCCAATAAATTGGCGTGTTCCTTTAAGTAACTTGCACTGTGATAAATTACCTTTTTTTTTTTAAGCTGTAACTTTTATTTGTCATAAATAACACTTTAACAATGCATTCACATTAGGATGAAATCCAATAAATTGTAATAAAGTGTAGTCGTTTCGAAACAATCACCTTAGCAGAGTTTGCAATGTCAACATGAAACAGATTGACTCAATCAGATACACTTGTTATTGTTTCCTGGTCAGAGCGTAGCTGGAGACGAGGCAGAGCTCTTTCTAACCCGCAACAACATTTGCTAAACATTGTCTCAGTGATCTGTTGTTTTTACCACTGTCTCCAGGCTCGTTAACATGATTAATGGATATCTGAGTATCTAATGAAAAAGCAGTCAGATCCAAGCATACCATTGAATGATCCACAGCTTTTAAATGTATCATCACTCATAAAGAGAAAGTCATTCTAGTCTCTCCTTGAGATATTAGCTCGAAGGTAATGGCTGTGATTCTCCTAGAGGGAGAGCAAGTTTTTTTAATGAGCCTCATCAAAGACCCAATACTACAGTACTATCATCTTCATGAACTATCGGCCTTTACTTTTCTTTTTAAGGAATTTAAAAATCAAACACTAGATCCATGATGCATCTGTATGGCTACATTCCTGGGGTGGCTCTGGGCATGCACTATGCCCTCTCTTGTCCCATACCAGAGAAAGTAATACTCCCCCTTGTTGCTCTTCCTAATGGGGGGGGGGGGGATATTTCATTTGCTGGGGAAGTGATCCGTTTCGTCTGAGCATAAATTGCAGATAATTGTGCCATTTGGACGGCGGACAGCGGGGTCGCTAGACGAACAGTCAGGCTGGGTGAAAGTGGATGCTTGGGAGTTCACGACTGACTGGAGCTAAATGCATGGACACACATGTGTACGTGTGGTCGTGTGTTTTAATTTGGTGTGTACTCTGTGTGTGTGTGTGTGTGTGTGTGTGTGTGTGTGTGTGTGTGTGTGTGTGTGTGTGTGTGAGAGCGCTCCTCCCAGTGTTTGTTCTTCTATTCACAATGGGTTTTAAAACAGGCCAGCGCTGGCTGAGGACTATACTTTTTAACGATATGTAATTGTCCTCTACAATAATAGCCACCATGTTTGCTCTGGCAGCGCACACAGCATAAAGTCTGTGTGAGAGGGGCTCGGGTCCAGCACTGTAAGGCCCTGTGTTTTATTTTCTTTCGGTATCTTACTTCACTATGGACTGCCAAGATTGATGAGGGCAATGAGAGTGCGTGGAGATATCTGCGAGGCGTTGCCTTACCGAGAACTTTCCCACTCTAACATCCAACTCTTTCTCTCACAAATCATCAGGAATGACAAACAGCAAGCTCAATGTCTTTCTGACACTGTGGCTGGCACACATATGCCAGCAGGTACAGGGTGAGTCGGTGCAGTGTTGTTTGCCCCTGAGGTGAGGTGAAGTCCCAGCACAAGCTCAGTCAGGTGCAGTTGTTGGAGGGTGGGTTAAGTGGTGCCCCAAGCCAACACACAGGAGCTTAAGCTTTTGACTGACAGCTCTTTAATGCACAGGCCCTGGAGCCGGTCCAGGTGTGAGACAGCTTTAGCACACAGAGTCTGATTAGGAGCTTCTTCTTTAAGCAGCCCAGTCAGGTTTTTTGGTATGACTTATGACTTAGAGCATGTATCTATAGACACGTAGATGTTTGTCTGTAGACTAATTTGATTCATGAGCTTACAGAGAGTTCTCTTTACTATAGCAGTGCAATTGACTGGTTTTCAATAGATGAGACGGAGTAAACAGAAAGACAAGACAATAAGTTTGGTGACATTTTATATTTGTTATTGTCAAGGAAGCCTATAAAAAGACTAGAACCAACAATTACTTAATGCAATAAATATTGTCTGTCTATCCAAAGATTTATTTATTTGTGCTGTTTTAGAAAACTATAAAAACCACATTAATAAGTCACAATGTTGCTTAATATGTGGAATGTAGTTTATTTTAAATCAATGTCTTGTCCTGTTGCAACAAATTTACAGTTGAAAATAGTCCCCTAACAAATTACTTATTTACAAACTTAAAAAACTACTTCAAACCTACAGGGCCCAGCTGTTTTACAAACTAATGAAACTTATTTTTTTACACCGAAACTATATAGTATATTCATTACTTTTAAGATTTAGGTCTCATATAGTAAATACAGAATAGATTTAAGCCTGATACTTTTTCTTTGTAGGTTTGACCATCATTCCTATCAGTAAAGATCACATTATACTCATAAAATTTGATAATAAAGACAGGCATCTTCAGCTCTACATGCTCTAGATTGCACACTATTCTATAAATGCATCTTATTACTTCTCACTTTGTACTTTGTTCTAGCGAGATCACAGTGTTCCCAATTACTGTAACTTGGGGTTATTATAGCTGAACAAGAAACAATGGCCAAAATCAGAAGAAAAACAAGTTGTAATAAAACTGAATCCTTAGTTGATTTACTCCCAAAAGGATAGCCAGAACTACCCTCCATTGTCCTCCATTTTCAGAATCAGTTTGAGGCCCTGTTCTAGGGGTGCATCACCAGATCAATTCCTGTCAGCGCTGGCAACAGGAAGTCAATGGAGTTATAAAAGCAATCATTGACCCAGGCAGCCATCTGCTTAGCCACCACAGCTGATTATGTTTTGGGCTATTCAGGAGCTCTGAGAAACATTCCCCGAGAGGCAAACTACATACCCTCTGTCTCCTCCGCTCATGTCAACCTTTGCAGGTCCTAGCTGCAGCCACCAGGGACCCCTGTGATGTGATCTAGGATTGATTCATAGCCAAAGTAGTTTTAATTGACACTTTTGGCTCTACATATCAAGTGAGACATCAGAGAGTAAGACATCTTCTCTTACCGCTCTGTTTCATGACATGTCAGCCCTTTTATCAAGCCAAGGCTCTTAGTTCTACATGCTCCACCAGATTTTGCTTTGAACAATCTGAGTCCACCGCGGGGGAACGTGTGGCAACATCTTGGTAGAAGGTCAAAGGTCAAGCTTCATTTAAGAGTTCAATGAAGCAATTCGCCTCTTGGAGCCCTGGAGAGAGACATACCCAGCAAGTCTACGGTGTATTCATCCAGAAAAATAACTAATTGAACTGAAGCAAACGCCTGTTTTTACCCGTAAGACTCTCGCAAAGCAAGGACTTTTCACCTGCGTCTATGTTAACTCCTTAACAAAATAAAACCTTTCACTAAAAATACATCTCACAACAAAGGGGGATCTGAAGAACATACATTTATTCACAGCTATGGCAGTGCTCCAGTGTTTTACCCTTGAGTTTCATACTTCTCTTCTGTGCTCCCCTGCCTGTGTGTGTGTGCGTGTGCGTGTGTGTGTGTGCCTGCCTGCCTGGGTGTGCACTCTTTCTCTCTCTTAGGCCTAGGCGACACTTATACAGGTATTTTTTGTAGAGTTTTTATTTGCATTTTGGCCTTCTGTTTACACGCAAACAGCGTTTTTGGCAAACTGATCTCTTTTCTCTTGTTCTTTTTCCCCCAGCATGTTTCCTTGGATCAGGGAGGCCCCAAAATCATGGTAGCAGCTGTCGCCATGGTCCCGCTAGTCCTGCAATGCCCTGCTACATCCTGCTACGTCCTGCTGTGCCCTGCTACGTCCTGCTGTGCCCTGCTACGTCCTGCTGTGCCTTGTAACGCCGCACAGTGCCCTGCTATGCCATGAACTACTACAAAGAACTACTACATACTACTATTTTTTGGGACTGTTATTGCCACTCTTCATTGTAACCCCAACCGGTCGTCAGACACCGCCTACCAAGAGCCTGGGTCTGACCAAGGTTTCTGCCTAAAAGGAAGTTTTTCCTCGCCACTGTCGCACTCTTGCTTGCTCTGGAGGAAACTACTAGAACTGTTGGGTCCTTGTAAATTCTGGAGTGTGGTCTAGACCTACTCTATCTGTAAAGTGTCTCGAGATCATGCTTGTTATGAATTGATACTATAAATAAAATTGAATTGAAATTGAATTGAATTGGAAAACTCCTTTCAGGGTGAAGATTTTCAGTGTTGTCATGTAGACAGGGAAAAACAGTTTTTGGCTTGTAACATCACAAATGAGGTGACATTTTGTGTAATGGTGGACGGGGCAAAAATAGTGCTGGTTCTTCTAACCTTGCAAACCGAATTTGATACAGATAGATAGATAGATAGATAGATCCCAATAAAATGGGAAATTATAGTGTTACAGCAGCAAAATCTGTCACACAGCACAGAATATAAATATAAATGAAATATTAGGATACAATATACATACAGTACATACAATATACATGAAAAAATAATAGGATAAAATAGAAGAACAAATGTTGAATATATACAAGTTGGGAATACAACAATGTGCAACTGCTTAAATAGTATGATAACTATTGTGATAAACCTGTTGTGCAGGTTGCATTTAGTGCAGTAGTGTGGTGTCTCAGAGTCTTATCTAGCACCCAGTGATGAGGTGTTAAAAAGTTTTATTGCCTGTGGTAGGAATGATTTCTTGTAGCGGTCCGTGCGATATCGAGGCTGTCGGAGCCTCTTACAGAAGGTGCTCTTCTGTTGGACCAGACATCTTTACACATACATGTACACTTACTCGTCTACTACAGGAACAGAAGCATCAGAATGCGTGACAGAGCGATCAATGTGCCATTGCAGCCAGGTAGCCTTCTGGTAATAGCTTTTTTTCAGGCTTCTCATTTGCAGACATGGCTTTAGGGTTAGGGTTATTGCTGCCTGTTGGTTTGGCATGCTCCAGAGTCTATTAAAATGTAACATTTTCATGTGTGGATTACTTGTAGGATCTCCTGGTTCCTAGCTCCCTGCTCAACCTACACCACATCTAACCTGGCTCCTCTCCCACTCTGTGCTATAGCTTATCGTCTCAACTACTGTGGATCGTCGGTCTTCCTGCCTGCCTGCTCGCAACCTCAGCCTGACCATGCCACTAGCCAGCCAGGTCTGCCGTCTATCATCCCCTAGTCTCTCTTGACCAGACCACCCTCCAAGGCGCTGCAAAATAGCCAGGGAAGGAACTATTTTTGGTCTAAATCATACTCTCAAAAGTTGTTTTAGTCGTGAGAGAAAACTCAGATTGGACAGATAGTCTAGCTAGCTGTCTGGATTTATCCTGCAGAGATTTGAGGAGCAGTTAACCATATTCCTTATAAATCGATTGGAGTTTAAAATTCCAACACAAGGAAACAGACATCAGCGAAAAGACATGTATCCGGCGGAATTTCCTTCCGGAAGTGGAACGTCGTGGATATAGACTAATCATCGCGCCTTTGCCCTGTGCCTCAGCCAGCCATCTTCTCCTCTCCACTCACACACAATTCCTTTTTGAACTGCACTAAACCTCCTTAAACTTCACCTACCCCTGTGTCAGTGTCCTGCCTTTGGGTCACACCCTTGTCACATCACAACAAAGCAGGGTTAGGGAATTTTCCGTTTCCAGAGCGATTACTGTCCTGCCAACTCAGTACATTATCCCCTCATGGTGGTTGTTTGAGTTTTGCGGATGCAAGTCTTGTCCTTACATGCATGCATCAAAATACTGTAAATATTTATGTCCGCCTCTTTTGAATAGAGGTCTACTGTATCCAAAGAGAGGAAAATGAGGCGGGGGGATTGAGGAGGAGCCCTGTAAATGGAGCACTGTTTGGATTGTTGCAGCCTTTGGATAATGCTCCATTAATCTCACCTCTCATGTGTATTTCCCATCACAAAGCATGCTTTCTGGATACTCATGAGAGAATCATATAGTTAATCTTTACGGGTTACCGGGGCTCCATATGGAAAATTGTCTGGTGGAGTAAAAGGCTCAGCTCGGCTTGTCCTGACAAGCAGAGTTAGGAGAGATTTTAACTAGACATCCGCCTCCCACTCTGTTGCGGTTCATCCTGTGTTTTGTTTGTTAGTTTAGTTGGCCATCACGCCTTTCTGGACAATTGTCCTCTTTGGTGTATGACTCTAGCCACTTTGATGTGGTTTTTGGAAGGGGCTCTGCTCTAAACAACAAAGCCACTATACAACAGCTATAGGGATTCTGACACAGCCCGTTCCACAAGAAAAAGAAGAAAACAACAAGCAACTGGCAACAAATTATTCTTTCCACTGGATTCTTTTTTTTCAGGACAATGTTCTCCTGAAAATGTTTGTTTAGTTCTTAAGGTTTTTATAAGCATTAAAAGCAGCACTGTGGGGCAGCAGCTCTGGCAAGAAGCAGCTAAGGGAGCATGGAGCGCCAACCAGCTTGTCAGATGGTCTGTGCTCTGCAGGGGGTAAAGAGTACAGTTTCTTGTGTAAACCGTCGGAGCTCCACAGACACACAAACACACAAATGCATGCCAGAGTCTACAAACAAACACACATCTATCTCTCGCACTCAGTGTCTCTTTTCCCTGTTGGGGGTAGATGTCATAAGTGTTCCGCTTGCCAAAGGAAATCACTGTTGTATTTATGTATGTGAGTACAACTGTTATTACAGGAGAGAAAATAGGGGTAGGCTAATGAATGAGGCTCATACATTCCACAATTCCAGTGGTTTTCCCCCCGCTCACCCCTCCTGTGAAAAACAATGAGACATTGACGCTAGAGAGAAAAAATCCCTATTCAACAGTCTGCTGCTGTCGCTGCATTTTTCCCCTCTTTCCCTCTCATGTCTTTCCTCCACTCTCTCCATCTTTCTTTCTTCTGCACTCACTTTTTCCTTATTTGTCGTGTTATTTATATGAGATCACCCCGCTCACGCTGGGCAGCTTCAGAATGGAAGGTTCCCCTGGGAGCTAGTGGTGGCAGCGTGAGGAAGGTATATGTGTGTGTGTGTGTGTGTGTGTGTGAAAGCGAGTGTTAAAGCGAGTGTGTGACCCACCAGCCACCCCTGCACAGAGGGCCCTTTGTGCACGTCCCCGGTTTATAACACCTCTACTCTTCTCTACTCCGCTCTCCTTTTACGCCATTCCCTTTCTCTGCAGCCTCTGCCAATCCTGCCTACTGACACTTTCATGTACACACACACACATACACACACACACACACACACACACACATGCATAAACACACATCAAACTGCTGCCCGGTTTTTATTCTAGGCAGAGATCGCTCATTCTTTCCAGGGAGGGAAGCATGTCATGAACTCTGCGGCTCTAAGCCCAGGGATCTGGCAGTGGTGGCCTGTGATGCAGCCACAAATTCAAACCGGGTCCCCCCGGTCTGGAACATGCCGCTGTGTCTCTTGCTTAGATGGGAATAACACCCAGATGTTCGGATATATAATGCTTTGGTGTTTTTGAAAACCATAGAATTGATTTTCTTCCTTTGCCTGCTGATATATTCCTCTCAAAGGTAACCTAAATGCACCTTCAGGCCCCCACCAATCATCACTTCCTGTATTTCCTGCTACTACGTTCCTACTTCTCTTCCCCTTTTTCACTTCAACTCAAAGCAAAGATGCTTCATCGGTGTGAAATGATAATATTTCCACACGGGTTTGGACCGTAGACATATTATGTTACTGTAGTGCATAGAAGTGATTACTGTTTCTATTTTTCTGTCTCAAGCCCCAGGACATGTACACTGGCCCAAACAGAATCATTCCCATACACACTTATTAGAAAGGGCTGTAAGACAAGGAATACATTTTCCTATGCATCACAACCACCTCAAAATGACTCTTTGTGTTTCTACAGTGTACCATTCATTCTAATAAGATTAGGAAATAATCTATATTGTTAAATATTTGTTATGCCATTTGTGTGTGTAGGGTGCCAGCAGTAAGTCAGCAGGCTCAGGAGGAGGAAGTATCGGACATGCATGCTCTCAACTGACTCGACTAGAGAAAGACTTGCGTGCTCCATTGGCCCAGAAACATGGAAGCCTGAAAAGCTTAGGCAGAGTTTATGAATGGGTAAACATATTATAAAGTGGTATTCAATTTTCCTAATGGCTCCATGTCTTCATTTCTCTCCCCATGTTTCTTCCTTTCACAAATACATACTGTACAGCATATTCCCTTTGATCTTACTGCTTTCACACTTGTATATCTGAGCAGATGTGAATAGGTTACAACAGGACCTATAGCACAGTACAATTTTAGTTTCAGTTTTAATTTTTTTTAATTTTTATTTCTGTGTCATGCCAAACATTTTGCCCCATCCCACATTTGATTACAAGACATGTATACAATTCATTCAGAGAAATACATGAATACAAATACACACATATACATAAACATACATATATTCATACACATATAGATATGTATACACACACACATATACATATACAGTACATACATATATACATATACACTCACACATATACACACACAGATACGTATAAATACACATACATACATACATACATACACACACATATATATATATATTATATATATACACACATATATACACATACATACACATACATATATACACATATACAGTATATATATACGCACACACACACATAGCACACACAAACAAATCATCATCTACAGATCATCTTGATGAAGAGCTTTTTTCCTCTTCTCCCAGGCTTTCTGATGATAATTGGCAAATTTATAAGTTTCACATGAGAACAGCCATCTCAGTCTTTGAGCATTATCCATAATCAATCCAACCAAATCAATCCCGGATTTTATCTTACAAAACACAAAATTCAGTGTCACAATAAAAAGGACAGTAGAAAACAAAATGGAACTCATTTTCTATAGCATTCAAACAGCACATGAGACAGATCCGTTTTTCATCTTCTACATTAACACATCGTCCTGGTTCAGTAGTCCAAGGTAAAACACCAGATCTCAGCACATAGAGATCTTGGCCTTTTTGACAAGTTTTAAACAACATAATTCTCTGTGCCATATTCTGGTTTTATCATCACAGAAATACGCAATTTTGGCTTAGCCCATATATTGTCAGCACACTGATTTTTGTCTGTAGCAAACACCGATTCTTTAACCCATATGTTGCTATATCAATGTTCTTTAACTACCCAATTGTAATTACCCAAAATAACATGATTGATTCCACCCAAAGCTCCTTGGCATGCAAGTCATGGTACAAATCTTTGCTTTCATTAATTTTGGGGCTTCTTATTCAATTTTATAGCATTTGAAAAAGAAATTGAAGTGCTTTTGAAATAGTATTGAGTAAAAGTTGACATATTCCAGTCCAGTGTGATTATCCATCAACATACATTCTTTTAATGTTAGTCAAAATAATTCCTAATTTCTGCTTTTCTAACTCAAATATTAGGTACAATTTCCTATAAATGAGTTTTATTGACCATAAATTCCAAAAATAACTGTAAAATTAAAGTTTTAAAGTGTTATGTAGTGTTCAAAACGTCAAAAAAAGTGACAAACATTGAAAAAAAGGGTCAAAAGTGTTGAAAAAAGGGACAAAAATGTAAGAAAAAGTTAAAAACATTGATAAAGAACGCTAACAAAAGTGTTCATTTTCAATTTTGACGGAAAGACAACACAAGGGTCAAACAAACCAATATTCAACTTTTCATGATTAAAAACACCTCACCAAAGCCATAATTACAAAAGGTTTGCACATATCTTTAGACCAAGGACCTAGAATACAGATAATGTAACGCTTAAAAAAATAAAACTATTTTTGAAAAATATTTGGAGCACATTCATTTGAACTGAATTTTTCGCCCATTATTTTATGTTCCCGCACAGAAACTCTTGCATTTCCGAGAGCAATAAGAAACTTTGTTTTTAATAAAGGTAATCTGCGACAAGTTACGCTCCTAAAATGTTTCTATTAATAGAAGTTGAAGAGAAAAATTTAAAAAATGAATGAGTTGACAATTGTCCACCAGGGTCTCTCAACGTAATTTACAAAATATTTCATAAAACAGTAACACTTTACAGTATGATACACAAAAAAGGGTAGTTACTGTTTTTGAAAGAGTAACGAATGATTAGTTACCCTTTTTCAAAAGGGTATTTATAACTATAATATTTCTAAGTTATGTTTACTTAAACAAATTTCAGGCTAAAATATGTATTATTAAAGGTTTAAGTTAATATTGCTTTTTGTTTTGTCACTAACTGCAGCCAAGACAATCTCCTGCAGATTAACAACATGTGGCAGTTTTGGTGTAATTCCCCTTTAAAACACTGGTCCCTTTCATTATTACGATAAGAACAGTTCACACATTCCTTCAAAATGAACAATATTTTCTCCATATGAAAGTACTAAAGTAATAAAGTAATAAACTAAAGTATTTCCCGTCCCCCTTTGATGAATACAGATTCAATTTCACAACAGAATCGTGATTTTGGTATTTTTCCCATTTCTCTGAATGTGCTCCGTTTGTTTAGCAAGCCTCTAACATTTAAATATTCTGTCAACAGCTGAGTTTTTTTTTTGGACACAACATTCTGTGGGATATATAAGGAATGTTGAAGAGAGAGGAAGGAAAGAAGCAAAAAGATTTATGAAGCTACCCCTAAAAGTCAATATGGGTTTCAAGTTACATGTATGGCGCTGTGGAGATTTATGTTTAATAAGCTTCAGGTGTTGGCTGGCTTGGGTTTGGGCCGGCAAAAGGGGAGGGTTAGATTGCTTGTGGGGGAGCGGAGTGGGTGACTGTTTCACACATGCACATACATTCTCTCTCTTACACACACACACACTAACACACACACAATTTCTGCTGTCAATGTCTGAACCGATGCTTCAACTTGCACGGCTGTCCCACGTCAGGAAAAACAGAGCTACCTTTGTGCCCACCTCTCAAATGGTTTTGTCTGGCCGTCTGCAACGCCCGTATGACAACACACAGCCTGTCAGGGGTGAGCAGAGACAAAACGAAAAGCTAATACACGAATAATAAGCAAAGA
The DNA here is from genome assembly GCA_026937815.1 of Etheostoma perlongum. Lineage (NCBI taxonomy): Eukaryota > Metazoa > Chordata > Actinopteri > Perciformes > Percidae > Etheostoma > Etheostoma perlongum. The sequence goes on from CM049387.1 coordinate 10,335,491, forward strand.
AGGTGAGGAATGTGCAGGAAAGGTCAGAGGGGAGATTGACAGCAGGTATTAAGGCCGTCCCCCTCCTCTTTAACCCTCCAACGTTCCCTTTCTGCTGTGTGTTAATGTGAGTGACAGGCACTTTGCGCAGGAGTGAGCAAACAAAGGCCAGTGTGTAGCTATGTAGAAGGCGTGTCCCCTCCACTAACTCTGCCCTGTAGCTGTAGAGGCAGGCAGGAAGGAGCAGAGAGGATCTCCAGAGCATCATGAGATGTGTGATGGTGGCTTCAGTAGGGTGTTTGGCACCCAAACAAAGATGTATTTTACCAAGACTCCTTCTCCACCTCCGCCCACATATGTCTGGTCTTACCCTCAGACCCCCCCCCCCCAAAGTCACACCCCTCCACTCTTACTGAAGCCCGTCATACATCATACCTGTCATTTCTAAGCCAATTGTAAATCCCCTCAGCAGGCATTCCTCCTGACACCTGAAAGTGTCTCGACAAGACGGACGAAAAATGCATCTAAATCACTTCTGAGTATGCATGAATGTAAAATTCAATAGCGGAGAATCTGCTTGCCTATGGCTAAACACCCCCCGCCCTCCCTGCTTCTTTCAGTCTTATTTCCCAACGAAACACCGTGAGAAGAACCAGCTGTAGCTATATAGAAATGATCTACCTTGCACAAGGCATCACTCATTCTGTTTCTCACATTCCTGTCTTTTGTATTTCTGTGAGGGTAAACTTTAGTTTAATTAAAGCCATTGTGAGGACTGAACAGGGCCACCCACAGCAACAGGTCATTAAGTTTGCAAAGCTGAAAATGAGACAAATTAAAAGTAGTCTCTATAGTAAAGAGGTAAATTGAAGAAAACAACTTAATTGCATCTCTAATGTAGCTCAAAAAAAGGCATGAGAATCTATTGTGTTTGTCTAAAACACATCACTTACATTGCTTCACAAAATATACACTAAGCTAGAATATAGATTTCAAGGACAAGGTATGTGGTGTTCATATGCTGCCGTAGTGTGGTTTAATAGTGTGGTTGAGTCGGGGTTGGGAAGTGATAATTGCAGGTATGTGTACACAAGGGCACAGCAAAGAGGGAGAATAGCTTGTTGATTAGATTGGATCCTGTGGTGGTGTTATTATATGTTGTATGTTGTGTAAAATGGCACAAGTGGCTCTTATTCAATAGACACACGCTGGAGGGCTCTGCCTTTTTCCTCAGCACAATGGCCCACAATTCCCTGGGCAGTTCTCAGGTGGATCATTTTACCCATACTGCCAACCCGGCAGCTTAAACCTGCTCCAGTCACGTGGAGATGGTTACAGTTACAAACATAGACCCAGATGCCTAGATACGTGTACACATAAACAGGAGCACAAAACACCTGAGAGTGACTTCACAATCCCCTATAAAGGGGTGTTTAAGCTGTTATAACTGGAAAACCCCAATTCTTGAATACATGCACACACATGCTAGTAATTATGAGACATTAGGAGCACGCTTTCAGTGCATGAGCAATGCATTTAACTGTGTCAAGGGAGAACTGTACACCGTCACCCAAGCTGCTGCTGTAGAGATACTTTTCACTGTCCAAGCCAATCGCTGGCTTTCCCTCCTGGCTAATTGTCCACGTGCTCACCGAGCTGAACTCTCGGATTCCTGAAGGAGATTGAAACACAACGCCTTCCCAAGACAACAAGGCAACCCCACACTACACATATCTCGAGACTCGTTAAGTTACGCCACTGGTTTCTGCAAACTATCGCAACACCAAACACCTATATGTTAAAGCACTAACACACATGCACTCTTAGACATTGGGTTTTTTGACAATTAGCCGGGTATGTGGCCTTTTCACTTGCTGGCAGTGGAATATATTAAATACAAGAAGTGTTGCTTTTCATCATCGTTTGCAGTCATTATTCATGGTTCTGGCAGTCAGCATGCCCGTTCAAGCACTTAGCCTCCCCCTCACCTTTATTAGTTTCAACATCAGGACCAGGCAAGAAGTTCAGACTTGTACCCTCCGCACATTCATTTTAAGGGGATTTTATTAGATCGGGATGCCTATTTTGGGCTGTTTCACCTCAGTTCTTTACAGCTCAGAGATGTCTTCTTTGTGTACAGGCACACATAATTAACCACAGATCCACATGAGCTGAACTGTCAGTCTCTACCAGCTGGGATTTACTTACTATGTATAGAAATGAAAGGAATAAAAGAAGTGTCACTTTGGAGGGTCTGAGTATGATAGAATGTATTTTGGCAATAATAATTTATATTAGGCTATATTGTTCTATTTTACCATCATTATTTTGTTTTAGAATTCTATTGTATCATATTACTACACATTACATCTCATATGTGGCTGTCAGGACCTATTTCTCTTAAAACAAGAAACATTTCAAAAATTCAATGAAATATTTCTAAATATGCCAGGAAGCTGTCTCTGGAATGGCAGATTACTACACTGGAAGAAAGAAAGTGAAGCAAATGCTGATACTCAAACATTTACTTTTTCTTTAGTGCTTCACAACACGTAACAGAATAACAGAGAAGAGGAGGAGGAGAATCAGGATGCATTCAAATAAAAACATAATAACAAACAGAGCAAAGGTTACCATTAAAAAGCAAACCAATAAAAAAAGAAACAATCTCCATAAAAGTAAGCTTCTGAGGAACATGTCAACATTTTGGAAAGTTTTTTCATTTTCTTGGTGAGAATTAGATGATAACATTAATACCATCCTCAAAGCTGTCCATTAGCATCAGCCAAAGATGATAGCTTAGCTTAGCATAAAAATGGAAATAAGGGGAAACAGCCTCTAGCTTTGCCCCCTGTACAACCATAAATTGACATTTTTACACTTTGGTTCTTCCACAGATTTAGCAGATGTGATGCTGGCAACTTTCCCTCGCTTGCATTCTTCATGCTAAGCTAAGTGGCTGCTGGCTTGGCTTCATATTAATCGGACAAAAAGGAAAGTGGTGTGCGTCAACCATCTATCTTTCAAATAAGATTATTTCTCAAAATGTCCCATTAAATAGTGACACTGATTTGGTTAGCTTAACTTTGGTTGTTCATACAGTCAGACACATTCTCAAGTTAAAAGTGATTGCACAAATTCTGCAAATAAAATAGTGTTTGAGAGCTCCCCACCAAACCACACACACACACACACACACACACATGCTTGCAATTATGAGACATTAGCACACTTTCAGTGCATTGAGCTGTGTCCAGGGAAAACCGTACACTGTCACCCAAGCTGCTTCTGCTGCTTTAGGGTGGTTGTTTTTTATTCTCAGGCCGGTAGCTCTGAGTTGGTTTGTACTGGAATACAATCTCTCTCCAGAATCGATTTAAGACACAATTGTGGCACTCATTCAGAATCACTTGTAAAATCAAGGTTTTTGAAATATTCGGATTTACTGCTTTCTGTGACATTTTTTAATTTTAGTCAAAGTGTGTGCAGTGGTCAGAGATAGTGGAGTAAGTTTGTACATAGAGAGAAGTACTGTAGTAAGAGATTATTTGGGGGGGATTATGAGTAATGTACACATTTATGTAAAATGTATAATTAATTAATCATGTGTCATATGTTTTAATGTATAGCTAAAGACAAAAAGGTCCAGTGTGTGAAAGTGGATCCAACTGGGAAGAAGGAGAGGGATCAGAGGTATTAGGGTCCAGATACCCCACCATGTGGACTAGTTTAAAGAGAATGAGGGGATTTATTTAAAAGTCCTGCAGTTCCAACAGAACTGATTTACTAGCAGTCTGAACTGGCATTTAAACCAAAAGACAGTGTGATGAATCAAATTGCTGCTGATATCTGTGTGTCTGTCGAAATTCAACCAAAGCAAGTATGTGTACTATATGTGCACATGCTGCTGAACTTATGAGAAACAGTTGGAGCAGTTGAACAGTTGGAGCTTTGGAAAGGGGATATTTCTACAAAGTAAGGTCATTTTGGCTGAGGTTTATGATTTAATTTATTGTACAAAGATTTAAGTAAGGGCATTGGTTCTAACAATAAATTATGCCGTAATGGAATGTTTGTGGGCCAAAATAGCCATGCATATTGCAATTGGCAATTTAATTACATGCAGTAGAGTACTGCTGTGCTCAAATAGTATTAAAAACATCTCAAATTTGGAATGGGCACATTATTTAATCTATTTATTTGGGTATAGGTCACGTTCATATTGTTATTTTTGTGTGTCGATTACAAATGTTGAAGTAATGTATTTAAGTAATGGCAGTTCGTGAAATGGTCACGTTCGGAAATCGTGACACGTTCACGTAATAAACAAAAAAATCGTGAAATGTACACAAATTAATAAATCTACATAACGTGACCATTTCACAAACTGGCGTGAGCCCGGGGTTGCTCTCCGACTAATTCAGCAACAGATCAGTGTGCCCACTCACAACTTTCAGTCAAGGGCTTGTTCTTAGACTTCATCGAACTCCTTCTGCAATTAAGCAAAATGCATAGCTGTTATGTTTTTATTATTATTGCTTTTTAGCATTATTTGACTTTCTTAAAATGTTGTTTAATTTATTTTCTTTTGTAACCTTAATAGTTCTGCATCACCCTTAAATTTTAAAGTAGTGGGTAAAGTTTTGAGGTGAGCAACTGAATAAAGTCAAAGGTCTTCACATGCATAGAAAAATGTGTGTCTGCATGTGTGTATGTGTCAAAGAGACAACGATTTACTATTTCTAAACGTCACTGACTCCCCGGAGTTGATGGATCTGAAGAAGCAGGGATTTGGACTGATACTTGATTCTGTCTGGAGTCCGTTTCAGCACCTCATCCCTCTGTCTCACAGTGCCGAGATATCGTTCACCTTTGAACTCCAGAGAAACCCCCTCAGTGACTCCTGAGAGCCTCACAGCGGCCCATTTGCCAACCAAGTGCAAAGCGCCGCTTACTTCCATCTGTAAGCGTTGGGTCGTGGCTGATGACGTAAAACTTTGGTGTGTACCTGATTCCAGCCAGAAGGTGGCCAGAGATACAGTAAGAGAGCTCCACAAGACAGATATAGAAGATTGGAAGTGAAGATCCAAAAGCAAAAGGAGCAGGAAAATAGATGAGATGAGAGGAAGTGAAGGAGGTTGGAAAAGGTGTAGGAAACAAGAGGGACGGTGCATTAGTCACAGGGTAACTTAAGCTCCCTTTGTCCCTGAGCAGAGAGAGATTTCTCATCAGTGATTTGGCTGGAGCACACTACAGAAACACTATACATGCCAGACGTGCCATTTGTCCATCTCCCTTCCTCTATGTCTCTGTCTCTGTTTTTCTATTCCCCACCTAAGATCAGTGCAGGGAAACAGACATTTTTCTGCCTCAAGTGGACTCAAACGTGGGGTTGGGTTGAAAAATTAACTGAGGCAGGTGATCATGTGTTTGATTAATGTAACCTAGTCACCTCTCCTAACTTTGCTCAATCTGTACATTGTCTACTTTCTGTTGGCCTGAAAATGCTTGTTGTTACAGCTTGTTTTAATTGCTGTATACATTTAAAGTTACATTCATATTAGGACTTTTACACAGCAGTTGGTTGCATTATTACAATTAAAATGATTTTGCATTAGAGCAGGGATTTTCAACAGGGGGTCCTCAGAGTCAAGGCAGGGGGGCCTCCAAAGTATTGTTCATTTTTGAAAAGAATTTCAAAATTAAAAAAGTCTCAGCATGAAGCAAATGTAATATTAGCAAATACATTAATAGTGTAGAGAACAAATATACTGCTTACTGGCCTATAGGGAAGTCACCAAGGTAGCCATCCACAGATATAGTATATCCTAAGGATTCACTGTGCCACACATGATCATCATTAAAACATGATTTATAAAATACCAACAATTATTAGGCTATTTTAATAGCTTAGTATTCTATGCAAAACATGTATACAGGCTTTAGTCTGCCCTACACGTTTTTGTATATGCTACTTCATTTTATACAATATTTAAATAGGGGGTCCCTGTTCCGTCTCTCTTTCAGTTAAGGGGTCCTTGGTTTAACTTGCATTAGAGCAAGTTACTTTTGAGAGTTACAGTACATTATTCCTACCTTTGGTTTGTTCAAGTCTTCTCACTGCCGGATGCTAGCTGCGGGACAGCAACCTTATTATTGCAAAAAAACAGGATCATAAATGATCCTTGTCAATATTTCTCATTGATCGTGTTTTGAGTTCAGATTTTCCAAAAACATACCTTGCCAGAGACAGGAGTTTTAGCTGCTGATATGCACCACTAATGGTTGCTTGCAAAGAAATATCCAGCCAAGGTAAGTTGACATAACATGTTGATTTACATAGAATGAATAAAAAGCAAAGTAGGTTATCAATCTAAAAACACATGCCTTGAAAAAGGATCTGCAGCAGGGTAAATGGGCTAAATTCTCCACACACCCACCAGTGTGGGCCTTTGGGTTAGGACCATCCTTTCACTGGTGGGTCCGACATATTGTCATGTTTGTGTATTGGTATTCTGTTAATGTTACAGTATGTCTGCAGAATGGGCCTGCTGGGGTTTCTCTCTTCTTCTGTTATTGCAGTGAGGGGTTGCAGTTGGATGTGACGGAGGCGTGTGTTCGAGTGTGCAGTTTGTGTTGTGCATTGTGCATGTTTTAAGTGCGTTTGCTGCTGACCTCAATTTAAGGACAGTGGAAATTAATCAAAAAATCTTTTTCTGTTCATCTCTCACTCCCTGTCCTCTTGACCTCTCCTCTGCTGTGTCACAGTATCTCACAATTTCAGGGTGCTAGATTGGTGTGAAATGAGTTTCCTTGTGTTTGTTAGTGGGTGCGTGTGTGCAGCTTATACAGTATCTGAACGGATGTTTATCCTTGTGTTTTTCAGTGGAGTTTTTCCCCTGCGACTCCATAGGCTAGAATAACTGTCATCACCCAGCCATAAAGCAGACGCCTGTTGCCCCCATGTGACGCAAATAGACCCACCGAGGTGATTACCTCCGGGTCACCTTACATACTGACCAACACGCTGTCACACACACTGGCGTCACACCCTGAGTTTACTCACCATTGTCTCCTCTTCCATTTTGGTAGAGTGAGATTGCTTTAAGTGTGAGAAAAAGAGAGAGAGAGAGAGAAAAGAAAAGAAAACATTGTTTGAAGTGGTACGGAAATAGCTTTTCAGCACGCAGGTAGTTATGACATGGTGTAATATTTTATGTGGCATTGCATTTCATTCTGTGGTGTGTCTAATATCTTGTCAGGCTGGCTTGTGAGGAACAGTATAGTATTCCTGTGACATGCCATTGTCTGCTATCTAAAAAGCAACTAAAGATGTGAAACTTGGCCATGTCAGGGGTCTGATATAGTGGATAACTGTATGGAATGTTATAGAGTACTTTGATTACTTTAACAAAATTGATGGGCCAGATGAACTGGGGAAGCTAAATATGAAGCTACAGCCAGCAGCAGGTTAGCTTAGCTTAGACACTTGGTTTTTTTCACGGATTGGTACAGTGTGTGCAGATTGTGATTATATGCTTATTTTGTTAAAGGTCCCGTATCATGCTCACTTTCAGGTTTATACTTGTAGTTTGGGTTTCTACTAGAACATCGTTACCTGTTTTAATGTTAAAACATTCAGTTTTTTCATACTGTCGGTTGGCGAAGGCTTTATGGAAATTGATAGAATTCTTATTATTCCACTAAATAAATCACATTTTTGAGTGACATACTAGCTTGGAAAGTTATGAAACTTTGAGCCTCTGAGTCTTTGCAGCCAAGGAATGACTATACATAATATAGTTGTGACATTAGAACCGTATGGAAGTCCTGAAGGCACAGTGTCGGAGAACAGGCTGTGTGCATTTCTCTGTGGATTGAGCGTTTTGATACTTACAATACAATAATTAGCACCTCAACCTGACTTTTCACTTCAGACAAAGCCAGGCTATCTTTTCCCCCCTGTTTTCAGTCTTTATGCTAAGCTAAGCTAACCAGCCTCTTACTGTAGCTTCATATTTACCCTACAGACATAAGAGTGGTATTATTATATACTCCCTCTGTGTGTTGTAATTTGATTCTCTACTCAGAACACCATAACTGAACTATACCTTTACATAGCAAATCTTTGTTTGCTGCTATATTAATGCACTGAATATCAAGTACAGCTCCTTTTCTTTATGGAACCAGAGAACAAAATGCTGAAAATGCTAATTGAGAATATTAAGAATACTGTAACAAAATTATAAATGCAACACTTTTGTTTTTGCCCCCATTTTTTATGAGCTGAACTCAAAGATTTTGACCCACTTTTCTATGTACACAAAAGGCTTATTTCTCTCAAGTATTGTTCACAAATGTGTCTAAATCTGCGTTAGTGAGTACTTCACCTTTGCTGAGATAATCCACCCATCTCACAGGTGTTGCATAATATGTTTTACTGTATTAGGGCGTCCAAAAACCAGTCAGTATCTGGTGTTAGGGTTAGGGTTAAGTTTAAGGTTAGGGTTCATCCATAGAGAAAACACCTCTCCAAAATGCCAGATGCCATCGAATGTGAGCATTTGCCCACTCAAGTCGAGCTGCAGTCAGGTCAAGAGAGAGACCAGGGGTGGGGGGGTGAACACTAACCCACTCCAGATACTGACTGGTTTTCGGACCCTCCCCAGCACAGTTAAACTACACATTTTAGAGTGTCCTTTAATTGTGGCCAGCCTAAGGCACACTTGTGCAATAATCATGCTGTCTACTCAGCATCTTATGCAACACCTGCGAGTTGGATGGATTATCTCGGCAAAGGCGAAGTGCTCACTCACTGATTTAGACAGATTTGTCAAAAACATTTGAGAGAAATAAGCCTTTTGTGTACATAGAAAAGTCTTAGATCTTTGAGTTCAGCTCATGAAAAATGGGGACAAAAACAGAAGTGTTGCATTTATGATTTTGTGTATGTATTCCTGATTTGGGAAAAGGGACCCTTTAACATAGTAAACAACAATTTAGTGACAATTTAATACAATGATAGTTCTCCCACCAATCCTGCCAAGTTTCCCTCTTCCCCTGGAGCACTTTTAATCAGTGGGTAAGTGAAAGTATTGCTCTTCTCCCTTGTCTGGTGAGTGTGTACTGGTGAGGCTGCATGTGTAGTCTTGCAGGATGACTTCATGCCATGAGTGGCTGATCTAAAAATGCCTGGGTGCCGGCGAGCCTGGCAGGCTTTTCAGATTGTCTCTGCTTTAGGACTTTTTGGCAGATCCCTAACAAACAGAAAGACAGGGCTCCACTCTCAGGAAGACACTAATGCTGCAGGGCAAGACAAGTTGGAGGAGCTTCACTCAAGTTGTTCTTTTTTTTAGCAGTGTTGCAGTCTGGCAGGGTAATTATCCCACCCTGCAGTGGATGTGTGCAGCAACTATTTAACGGTAATCTTTTCTGTTTGTCCTCCAACAAGTTGGAACACCTCAGTGCGCTGTGTGTCTTTTGGGTGTTAAAAAAGGGTTGTTCCAAGGAGTTGAGAAACAGAGTTTCTCCCCAGATGCAGCAGTAAGCAGGTGTGGAGTTGAATACTTCCCACTGACACCTTAATCATGTTTTCTACCCAGAGGCTGAAAAGGCAACTAAAGCAAATAAATCCTTTAGTTTTGAAACGCTGTAATTTTTGAGCTGATGGTGTCAAAAATGTCTTGATTCATGCTCAAAACCAAGCCATAGGTTTACCCTCTTTTATTAGTTTTCCAACATTTAAAAACAGAGAATATGCGTCTTCTTGCTACATTTCCTGTCTTGTGGCAGTGTTTTATTACTGCTGCTGTTCCTGATGGGAAGGTGAGCCATCATGTGCCAACTTGTTGAAAAACAATATGAAAGTTGTGAGGTAAGGTGAGAGGGAAACGCAATAAAATTTCATTAAAGTAAGTGTTCCTGTAACAAGTACACCTGTTATGAGCGGATTTTGAAAGTAGGCTTTAACAGGTTAAACGTGTATTAAACTGTATTTTCAGTGACAGCTTATCTCAGTGTTAACATTCTGACAGGTGTTAGACAAAAAGTAAAAACATGCATCACCTGCACTTAAAACATTGTCATTTGACCACGATAGCTTGTTTTACACACCTTAAACCATGAATGACAAAATGTTCTTTACATTACAGCTGACATTTTTGAGCTATTAGTTTCAATTTATTATGTTCATTATGTCCATGAGACTTTTGTTTTAGATGGTTATTGCAACCCAATTAACATCTCTTTTTCCTTTGTGTTGTCAAAGTCATAGAGCATAATTATATCTTGGCAATGCACTCTACTTGTTGGTGCATGCAAGGACACACTGACAATAGGCACTTGTCAGTGGATGCCAAACACTAACCTTTTGAATCTAGGTATGATCATAAGCACAGGTTCTCATACTTTTAATGTACATTTTATTGCTTCTTGTTCTGGTTTATCTTCTTGCTCATTAATGCAACATTCATTGCCCATACATCATCAAATCATATGCCAGAGCTTTCATAAATGCACCAACAGGCAAAGTCTTTAGTACCACTTTTTTGGTGGCAAAAATGATAAAAACAACAAAATATTTACAAACCAGTTTGATGTTTAAACTAATGGATCTTTAAAGCCTGCTTACATGAATGATCAGTATCTGATATGTCTCTGTATCTGAACAATATGGTTCAGTAACGTCCGATCTCTGACTCACAGTGATCTCTCTAGTTGACCTGCCACTCGAGCCGACAGGAGCAGGTAGGCTACTCTTGCTGGATTGTAACTATTTCAGGTGAGAGGAAAATCTGATCTTTTGTCCTTCCTCTCCTGTCACAGAGTGCCACCAAGCAGTTGGTAAAGCAGCCTATCGTTTTCTGACTACACCCCCGGGTGAGAGTGATCTACTGTGCAAGCTAATAAAAATGTTTTTTTGGTCCTTTTATTCTCTACTTTTTTCCCCTCTCCATTCTTCACCTCTTCTTGTCTGTTATTATCATCAGCCAGGTACCTTTGACTCATACAGAGCGACATGCTTTCATCAAGGCATTAGGCTGTTAAATGCACTGCATTGTATCCTGATGTCCAAACCTTTCTTTTCTCCTAAAATGTCGATGTCAATTAAGGAAAATACATTTTCTCCTGGTTTATGTTTGTTTGAACATGTCCTCATACCAGCGCACGCCGTGAAACGGTCACAGTAATGTTGTCAACATTGTGAAGTAAAACAAAACTCCTTGTAAACTCCTAAGTATGTATATAGTAAGTTTGTCACGTAACTTCAGTTGCATGGCTACATTAAATACATTATTTAAGTGATGTAAGTTAAGTAGGCTATGTTACATACGTGATAGTTAAGTGTTATGTAAGTATATTACGTAAGTGTCAACTTTGACTTTTACACAGGATACAAACAGCAGTCTCCTGGGTGAAAGTCCGGTGTTTTGTTTGACCCATCTACTGTATGTACCCTGACCTTTTCCTATGTAGACTTTGACAGTCCCTCCAGAAAAGTGCAATTATACAATCGCATAATTCAATCCATAATCAATCATAATTTTGCGGGGCCGTATTTTTCAAATACACTGCACTTTTGCCGCATAAAACGCCAATTTCCATGCAAAATAATGCAGGGCTTGCATGATTTCATAATCCCCGCATTTTTGTTGCAAAAAAGTCACATATATCTTAGCAGAAAGTTTTAAAATATTGCGTTTACTTCACACAAGAGCAGCCGTTTCCCCCTGTTGCCACGGGAACGTTATGAAGTGACGTAATTGCGCAACAAGAAGAACACAGTCTCTTTTTCATCAAACTGCAGTTTTTGCAAGTTCCCGCAATTTCATCGCATAAAATTGCATAAATATCCCACAAAAAAAACTGCATTTTTCTGGAAGGATTGCTTTGAGTTTGTGATGTGGAAAAAACAAAACTGTCTGCCTTGCATGTTCAGGACTAACTTTGTTATTTTTAGTTACTTGATACAGCAGTTGAGTATTAACAAGATTACCCAAGTTACCTACTGCTGCACAGCTGAGACCAACCTTGTGGCAACACATCCATCACTGTGCTGCAAAGCCACAGAGTTTAACAAATTGTCTTGGCTGTCTTCTCTAAGCTCAGTTTTGCTCTTGTTTGCCTTCTTGGCTTTATAATCCACTCACATCACCTGCTTTCTGATCTCACACAACAGCATCCTGATAGGAAACCTGATAGGATCAACTATTTTCCACATATTTACAACTGTCACAGGATTTAGTGATGTATACACATACGTAAATTTGAACTGGCACAGTGCTGGGAAAATGGCTCTCTGACCTCAATCACCCTCAGCTTTAAATTTACGGATTCTAAAAATGAATAACACAAAACTCAATAGCAGTAAACAACGCATGCAGGCCTGTGTGTTCAAGCACACAACCCTCTGAGATTTGCCAAACCACTTGCAGAAGTATGAGTGATGATCCGCACTCATAAACTACACTGTTATCAATTAGTGCAGCTGGTGTGGAACATCTTGACTAAACAGGCGGGCGTAAATCACAAGTCCTGTACAGTATGTATGAGAGAGTGTGTGTGTTTTTGTGGGATCAGTAAAAGTTTTTTTTGCCAGCATCAGCCTTCATGTGGATAGGCTCTCTTCTTGGTATACCAGAACTCCTGGAGCAAAACTGCTGTTTATCAAATGAAAGACTTCCACTGTGGGTTAACTGGAAACATCAGGGATCTGGTCAGAGCTACAAGAGGCACAGAGAGGCTGCCTTCTGGGAGACAAAACAAAAAAATGTCCTGAAAGTAAAAGGCCATTCATTGAAGCAGCACGGAAGGAATACATGCAGGTTTTACAGGAACGTCTGAAAGCAATGAAGGGAATAAAGCTGTCCTCCAATCAGGCCGTTGTTGGTTTAACTTAACTCAATCCAACCAGCACCCCCGTTATTAAGATTACAGATCAAGAGTCTGTGTTAACAGGCAGCTTGACCTCTTCATCTTTATCTACCCAAGAATTTCCTCCTCCTCTGACCCAGCCTGGTCTCACAGAATTCACCAAATGTGTGAACATTTTTGAAAAATTGAAAAATTTTGTGTGGCCACCACAGAAAACAATGGTAAAGTAAAGTCAATGAGAAGATGAACGTAGCATTAAGAGCAACTGTAGCGAGTTGTATGAAAGCCAGAAAATCTGCATTGTGAGGTTGGTTGGGGGGGTGGATGGGTCAAACAACACAGGACTTTCACCCAAGAGACCAGAGATTGTGTCCCGCGTGGCACGATTCCTGAACCCAACCGACCCGTTCTTCTTTTCCTAAACCCAACCTGTTAAGGGGCCGTGTTCATTTCATGAAATTATTCTGTGGGCCCATCACAGACTTTTAAGAGGCTGTGCTAATTTCATGGAATTCTTCCGTGGGTCCATCACAGAATTTACGGCGATTCTGTGTAACTGCCGCAGATTTTAAGTTAAGGGGCCGTATTCATTTCACGGAATTTGGCGAGATCAGGTAGTCTGACCCCTCCTACATGCCAGACTATGATTTTTTATTCACACACAAGGGCATAAAATTTCAAGTTCACTTTAAACAAACAAGCTGGGACACTCTGAGACATGTTATTGTGCTTTTGTGTGTCACTAAGCATAGAGATGTTTACCTTTGGCCTGAAAGGACATAATACAAAGGTATGCAAAGTGAGGTTACACCATGACACACACCACTGTCGTCTGGCCAGCCCAGGGCGGTGTGCACACAAACACCCTGCCAACACCTTGCAGTGAAACTGGTGACAGAGCTCTTGGCCGATACAAACACAAGAGGAACTAGGCATGATTTTTTTTATCATGCACAAGACAAGGGAGAGTTGTTTTCATACAGTAGATGGGTGGCAGTGGCTACAGGTGTTAGCATTTTAGTGGCTGACTTTAAATACTGTGTTTGTGTGACGTGTGTGGAATTTCACAGCATGAGGTAAGTTGAAAACACAAAAAGCGGAGAGGTGACTAACAATAATAAATATACAGACTTCAATATACTACAGGCCTATATACAAAGACAGGAATACCAATACAAAAATTGCAAAAACACAGGTAGGATAGATTTCTTTGCACACATGAACTCATATAAATAAATGTAAAACTATCTCAACTGCTTTTTTAAGTTGTGCTATGACCTCCTCATTGCACCACTTAAGTAGTATATTTAGGGATTCATTGATTTTTTTTTTTTTTTTGATAGCAATAATTTTCTGGAACATACTAGGAGTATTTTGAGATGTTTTTTTTGGCTGTTTTGATATGTTGTGAAATTAAATTTCAGCATTTTAGAAATTCTGTAGCGATATTTTTTTATCCTCAGAGGATAAAGGTTGATGCTAGAATGGATGGCCTGGAGTGACGGCAAAGGCACAACCCGCCCTACTGTGGCTCTGATTGGTTTACCCTGATATTCTTAGCCAAACCTTAACCAGTCTCGCTCCTCCTGCCTAAACCTAACCAACCGATCAACCAATCAGAGGTGGGTCATGCCTTTGCTATCCATATGGACCATCCATTCTAGCATCATCTGAGAATAAATCATACTGATTGGTGATTCTCTGAATTTTCCTCTCGCGCCACTATGAGGTTAACAAGTGTGTTTCTTAATGAAATGTTATTGGATGGATTGGCATGAAATATGGTACTGACATGTCCCCGTCAGGATCAATTGTTCTAAGCTACAACAATTGATCCTGAGTTTCCATTGACATCATCAGATCAAATTTGAATTATTTCAATACTTTATACCAAATACCTGCAAAACTAATGGCATGCAAACATAAGAAAAAGTTTGAATGCTAATGTGCTAATCTAAGACTGTGAAAGCTATCCTAACACATCTCATTTTATCACTATATAATGTTAGCAATGTAAATCCAAGCTAACTACAAGCTCTTGTCCATCGCATAAACAAACTTACTTTTTTTCTTTGTCGGATGGGACTATGAAGAAACAAAAGGGAAATGATGTGCAACACAGGTCCCCAGCTTGCAAACCATGTGGCTATTAGGAGGCCCCAAGAGCAGCAAACATTTTAGAGCCACCTTAAAGCTTAAAAGTGATGAATATCTGAGGAATAATCTTCTTTCTCTCTCTTTCTCTTTATCTCAGTTTACTATATGAATCAAAAATGTAGAATTAATTGAATTAATAAATCACACGATTGGATAATGACCAATCTCACTTAATCAATTCCATTTTTTACTTCACTGAGCTTTATTGTTCAGCAGCATCCAGCTTAGCAGATGTTTGGAACAACTATTCTTGCTCGTCTCTTTCTGCAGCTACATATTGATATGCCACAGAGACAGCCAGCTCTGAACATGTGAAACTGCTCACGCGTGTGAGATCATAGCTTAAGAGGGAGACATTACATTGCTGAGTAGTGAAGATGGTGTCTTTCTTCCACACTCCTCATCCTTCATCCCCCATTCTCCATCTGGAGTTCTATCTATCAATAATGCCAAACATTGTCTGTCTTTTCCCTTGTAATGCAAAACTCTAAATACTACTGCTCCGACATCCTCGCTGCACATACACAAAACACACACATCGACTTGATTACTGTCACAAAATCAATCAACTAAGTTATTTTCACGTTAATCACAGAGCTTTTATTGCCTTGGCGCCCTCCTCAACCCTGACCTTCCCATTCACCTCGCTGCCCGCTATGAAAAGCTCTGATTGTCCTTTCATTTTCAGGTGCCTTTAGGTGACTCTAGGACTGCATTGTTTACCTTCAGCTCCTGAGATGGGATCCATCTAACCTCCCTACACAGGTGCTTATCTGATGCAATGGACCATTGATCACCTTTTACCCTTTCAATAAATCAACTCTCTGTTATTTGAGTGGACAATCATCCACTTGGTAACCTAAAACTAACCTCATATATTGCTGCTTCATGTTCACTGGACCTCCGCTTCATGGTGTGCTCTTGTTGGTGGATCAGGTTCAACTGAAAATAAAATGGGATGTTGTATTTCATTTGAGATGCGGTGATGCATGTCATGAGTTCAGAAGTGTAGCATTATGCTACATGCCAGCACTTTGGGTTATCATCCCACCAAAGCTATGAAGACAAAGTGATGTCACCTGAAAATAAACAGAGATTTTGAAACAATGACAACATCTTCTAGATAAACTTTATTTCATAAACTATCCTGTTTAAGAACTCCCACCAACTATTTCGATCCAACGAAGCCATCATAAACCTGATGAATGACTTTTCATCTGGACTGTAAATATTTATCCATTGCACAAATCCAAATTCCATTAGCGGAATAAACATAAACATCTTTCTTTCTTTCTTAAGCAGGAATATATGAAATTAAAGAGTTCAACTAAGTGCCACCATATGGTCAATGGTGGTTCCCAGAGCTACATTGTTAGTTGTGTGTGCAGTGTGTTTTTGACAACAGCTTGGCTCTCATCAGCATCTCCAAACGCATTGCATGTGGTGCTCCCACCAACGCGTCCGACTAAATCCCAAACACAGGAACGGTTTGTAATTTGTCATGACTGTGTCAGAAATGAACTGATGTGTTTGAGGTTAAGGGAAGCACCCATCAAAGAGGGGAGATGATGAAGCAATTGTTTTTTTTAGTGGGTGGCATTGATACAACAAATGGCTCACACACACTAAAATGATGTCCACATCCCTTTATAACTAGGGTTATGTCAGCCTTAGTCAATTTCCTTGACGTTCCACTTCGCAGGAAATTCCGCTGGATGCATGTATTTTCCGTTTCCTTCTGCTTTCTTTGTTTTGGAATTTGAAATTTGCTGGATTTATGAGGACTATTGTTGACTGCTCCTCGGATCTCTGCATGATAAATTGAGACAGCTAGCTAGTTTTCTCTCGCACAGCTATTCAAGACTCTTTGCGGAGCCGCTGCAAAATAGTTTACGGGCCATGCCGATTGTGATTGGTTTAAAGAAGAATAAACCACAGCACGTTTTTCTCCCATTCCGGAATGTCATGTGGAGTATCCAGACCCTCTGATTCACAGCGCGTTGATGGTCTGATGGAGCAGAGGATTGGGGATTTGTTTTCTTCGCATTTGGCAAGCAAATTATTTCTCACTTCTAATGATGTGCAACATTTTTATATTGTATAAATAAATGTCAATTTTGCAATTGTATGACCAATGTGTACTGTATATCACAGCTGTGTTTCAGGCTATTCTCTTCATTAAAGTTTGACATTGTCCATTTTGGCTCTTAGAACTTCATCTGGTGAGTAGGAAGTGATTTATTTTGTTTGTGCAGCAATAACAAGAAAAGAGGAAGAGAAATCCCAAGGAAGAACATGTCACAGCACTTGCCCAGTGTTTGATAGATAATAATTTAGTGCAGTGCAAAATACTGCAGAAATTACAATGTAGCAACAAAGATTACTGGTTAAATAAATAAAAGGGATTGTGCGTTGTGACAACTTTAAGCACCAATTCCTGTAACATGTGAAAATGATCCCAGACTGATCTTGAGTGAGCTCTGCAGAAGAGGCAGCGGCTCATTAGCCAACACTCGGTCCATTACTAGTTCGGACCTCGTGGCACCAAACTGTCTGCACCCATAGCTTCTAAGTGTGGGGGGTGAAGGCCAAATGTCGGTCCCCTGTGCTCCCCTGAGCCTGAGCAGATAGCATCACGCCAAGAGCAGCAGTTAGACCCTGAAACCTAACCACCAGCACCCCCTCCTCTCACCCCCCGACTTAATTAGGCCATAATTTTACTGTAGTAGTGTGGGGAGAGGGAGGAGGGGTGAACAGGGGTTTATCAGTGGTTCCAAAAGTCCCATTAAAGGATTTCCGTAGCTTTCCTGGGCTCAAATTGTCATTCACTCACCCACAAATATTTTTGTTTTAGTGCAAGTCAGCATTCCTCAATACAATCAGCGGTTTTAGATCAATAGCTTCTAGAAAGCAGCACCCCAACAACTGCAATTCGTAAATTGAAAGTATGATTTTTCCATCAGAAAGTGCTTAATGGCTTCCGCCACTGAGGTGAGCCCTACCGCTTCAAAAATGTGAAAATGGGTCAAAAGATTACCATCTCGTCCTTCATACTATTTTCACTCGAGCCCGTCCAGTTGGCTCATTAGAAACAATGTGTCCAGTGTGTAAGTATTACCTCGTCAACGTTTGCACACGTATACTTTTCACACTTTCACACATCAGGCCACATTAAACCCATCTATACGGAAACACACACACACACACACACACACACACAGTGACAACAATGCCATTTTGTCATATCTTGTCAATGTTACTCTGTAGTTATTATACTATTGTAATTATTCCTCAATCTTGCAGATGGCAAGTAACAAACCCGCAATCTGAAGCCTTTAAGAGGAATTTGTATCTGACCAATGGAAAGCAAGCTAGTTTGCACAATAACTCTTTCAGACATTGCAAAAACCACACTCAAGCACACCAGTCTCAATTTTGGGTAGAGTGGTGTATTTTGATGCAGCCAGGTAATTAACAAGGCAGTAAATGATACCATAGTAAATGGGCCAGGCTGTTGTTAGACAACCTCTACAGTTAATGGCTGTTATACTCTTTACATTCTTACATGGAAGGAATGTAACAGGGTGTGAATAGCGCCAAGAATTACACAGACTCAATCTCCCAAAACCTCTTTCTCTCTCTAACCTTTCTGTGCAGTATCCACTCTCTCCCTCATCAGGCAATCAGTCTTTGTCCTCGACTTTGTGGTTTACCATTGAGAATGGTACAGGAATGGATGTGTGTGTGTTTGTGTGTCTGTATGTATTACGGTGTGTGCCTATATTACTATTTGCACTGTTTGAACACAACATGCTGGTCTCTTTTATTGCTTACACATATTTCAAAACTTTTCCTGCCCTGGAGCCAGAGGAAGACCAAACATCCTCCATCGTAAATTTTGTCTGAGAGCACAACCTGGAGAGTATGCCACACAGGAAACTATACACACATGCACACGCACACACACACACACACACACACACAGATGGTGGGATGGAAAAGGAGGTGAGAGACAGCATCATATATCTTAAGCAGAAATGATTTCCATTTCAACAATATTTACCTTTTAACTAGCATCTACTCAAATGAAAGGATTCCCATCATGAAAGTATTTTTTTAAACTCAATTGATTACCTTTTTTCCATAACAGAATAAACATTTTAGCCTATCACCCCTCATATAAATAAACTTCCTATCAATCAAAGTGGATGGCGTGGTTTGTGACTGCCCCTCTTCACTTCACCAGACTAATGGGAAATCAAATCTGTTCAATGGCTTTAGCTCATTGCTCATCTTCAGGACGCCTGCCCAATTAAATGGATTCAATTTATCAGATGTGATTCATTCCCAACACAAGCTCATATTTACCTCAACTGTGATTGATGCGGATCATTATGATGATTAAATTAGGTCCAAATTTGTTCGTATAACAGCCGTCTTTGTCTTCACAAAGGGTCTCTGTCTCTCCCTCTGTGGCTCTGCACTGGGAATTAATTGACATGTCTGTATGTGTTGGTGTAGACAAAAATGGGAGTTATTAGTTATTATTGGAGTGTGTAAATGTGTGCAGTATCATGTGTGTTGCGTGTTTGCCATTCAGGAAATGGACTCCTTCGTTGCATTTTCTGTGGTCTAGCATGTTTCGTGGTCTTGGTTTTGACTTGAGACAGCGGATGACAACTGGACAAGGTCAGGAATTTGTGGTCAGCTCTTTTGGTACACATGGCACCAAGTCAAATACAAGGGGTAGGGGGAAAAAAATAAGATTTCCATCCAAAGTTAAGCAACACACTATTTGCTTTTGTGACGACATCCATGTCGGGAAAGGCAGTGGAGTCATTGCTTGCTGTTCATTATGTTCATTTTAGCTTGTTTATCCATCCGGAGAAAAGACATAAAACTGGTCGGACTGACGCCTGAGACACAGAGAGGGGGGGTAGATAAAAGAAAATCTTTGGGTTCAACTGAGAGGGTCAAAAACAAAACACAGTTCTATACATAAACTATTCTAAAGCACACATTCCCATATTACTGCTGCTGCGTACATTTTATTCAGGGACTCAAAAAGCAGCCTTGTTTTATGCTTGCCTGCAATTTTAAGATTATCCTGTAGCTTTGTCTGGTTAAAGAGATGCACGGTATCCTTCAACTGAGGTTTAAACATAAAAATGACTAAAATAGGACCTAAAAGGATTTCATTTAGCAACCACAATGTACATTATACTATACATAATATATATACTAAATTATTTAAGCAATATACTGTACAGTATGTGATGTAAGATTAATCAATCTGATTTTCAGATTGTTTTTATTGTTGCATTCCTGTTATATGGCTGTCTCCCCACGGCCGTATATAATCTAAATAAGTGCTGTTGCCAGAAAGTATAAATCCCCGGCTGAGCACTAATTGCATGATTTAGAGCATAGCTGTTGAACACCTCGGAGAGGCCCCACATTGGCGTTGTGTGGACATTATACAGGCAGACCTGCGCAGGGACTGGAAGATAAAGTGTGGGGTGGGGGAGAGATGAACGTTAGAGTATAAAGAAGTTACAGTTGCTGATATGAGACCTCAGTGCTAATGGGTGCCTGATTAGATTAACATACGACCAACGCCCCCCTTTCTTTTTCTTCTCCTTTCTGTCATATGGATTCCTCATTTAGTCCCTCATGTCGATTTCTTTTAACAGTTATATTACATTGCACGTCATATAAATGGCTGCAGCAGCACATGCTGTTCTGTGTTGTGTGATCTGCAGGGCAAGTGGACTCCAATTGAGAGCCACATGTGAATTAATTGAAATATATTTAATGGTGTATACCAGATAAGACTATTTCCTTCCCACTGATCTGGCTTGGCAAGTGTTCTGTGACAAAAACCTCAAGGTAGTCATGCAGTTTTATTTGGATGTTGATGGTAAAGGTCAGAAATCTCACTTTGATCATGAATTTATTATAAAAATTGAATGTCAGTTAAATACAAATAATTTATCTTTTTGGACTGTTTGCTCCAGTAGCTCCACTTTGATATTTTGATTAACAGCCACTAAAGTTCTTTGACTTTCTGTAAGGCTTAGTAGAAAGGAATCAGGACTAGGAGAGGAAGTCTGATTAAAGAGTTTCCCAGTTTGCAAGCTAAAGCTGTCTGGAGATGCTCTGTTGTCACTCGCACTAAGTGCTGTTCCTGGAGGAGTTCTAAAGCTCCCACAATCCCCCTCACCACACTCATAGCCATGAAGCCTAGGACGACAATAAAGCCATTTTACAAGGTGAGATGACATAAAAACGCAAGGAGAACAGAGAAAGGGGGCAGGGGAGGGGGGGCGGGATATCTTGGAAAAAAAACGACAAAAACCTTTCTCATTTGCTCTTATTCTTTCTCTGTCATTTTGCATTTGTGTTCTCTCATCGTTTGTGCGCGTGTGTGTGTATGTGTTTGAATTTGTTTTCACGTGTGTTGTTTTGTGTGTGCATGTGAGTGTGTGTTTGAAGCTGCATGGCCGGCTTGAATGGGTGGGCCGGTGAGCCGTTCCTTGTCTGCCATCACCCATGTCCACTTACACACACTCTGGGCCTCAGTGGGAATGAAGAGGGGATTATGGCTCTGACTAATCCTGGAGGGGCACGCACTTAACACTACTGTAAACAGCAGTGCCATTTGAGTGGTTCACACCAGGCTGAAGTTTGGAGGTAAAAGTTGGGGGACAAAGTCTGAATGCATATGGGCCTGTGGTGGTCGCATGAAGATTACGGTGGTGTTAAACAGGAGTATCCTTTAAAGAATGATTGCGTTTTTTTACATTGTGTGTCTTATTTTTTGTATCTCAGATAATATTGTAATTGCTGAAATGTGGTTCGTTATATTATCTAAACCCCTTTATTTGGAGGTGAAACCACAGGTGAGTACCTCAACTTCATTGCAAAACTACTGTTTTAGCAAGTTGTTTTTCAAGATTCTTCCCAACTCTGATGGATATTTACATAAAGTTTGAGTAACAATTTTCTGTTCACCTTCATTTTCTCTTCCAAATTCGCTTGGCTAACCACAGGGTTTGTCTAAAACTAGGACTGAAACAATATGGAAAATAAAACCGAAATCGTGACACTCAGCTCCACGAGCCTGTGTTGCGGCGTGAGAAGGCAGAATCGCGACACACCCCTACCAACTCCCGGAGTTATCCTTCCTGTGCAGATCCAATGCTACCACATCTTTAAATTACTATTAGTGTTATTATTATAGTATTAGTCATGTTGGTGCCTTATTCCTGTTTTGTCTGCTAAATTTAGTTAACTGTAAAGATGGCTAAAAGCGAGGGGGGGAGGGGGATGGGGAGAGAGCATCAACCAGCACCTTTACTGTCGGTACCAAAGCACTTTTCCTCTTTGTTCCCTCTACAGGTTGGGAGCGGAATTGTCCATTACTGTTACCATTACCATTGTTCTTATGTCTCATTCCAACGAGTTAATGAACCAAACGATTTTGGAAACATTATTTTAAAATACAAAAGAATCTTTGGTGTTGGATCGATCAATATTGAAATCAATTAATATCAATAAATAAGGTATCTGTGTATAACTGTGTTGCAAACTGGGATGTAATCATGACAAAACAATGCCATGTGGCAGAAAAAGAGTTGTATTAGGTTTACTGAGAACCCTCCCCCCCAAAAAGGAGTAAAGGAATCGTGGGTCAAAAATGGTGATACAAACTGAACCCTGGGCTTGGTTATAGCCCAATCTAAAACCCATCTGATTGTCTGACTGCTCATGTTTCTTGCTGACTAACTTAGACAATACAATATCGTTCATATTTATAATAACGATGGCCATAACTACAAAAACAACGCCCAAGTTGTTATTAAAGCAAATGTGATTATCCTTTTATAATGGTTTGTATGACTGTCCAAAGGATGAGAATGGACATTGTCTTGG
Source organism: Etheostoma perlongum (assembly GCA_026937815.1). Taxonomy (NCBI): domain Eukaryota; kingdom Metazoa; phylum Chordata; class Actinopteri; order Perciformes; family Percidae; genus Etheostoma; species Etheostoma perlongum. Next base: position 10,358,435 of record CM049387.1, read on the forward strand.
ACTCCATGATGGTTTCAGCTGTGATTGCCGCAAGGTTGGTGACTCAACTCCAAAGCCTAAGAAGGGAGATGATGAGTTTTTGATATATTGATCAGTCATTGGGCTATATTGTCCAGATTGCCTATTGATGTGACTTGTTTTTTTGTTGTTCTGCATCAAATTATCTGAAGTGGTCTCTGCAGACCCTGAGTTATTGCTTTTTTGTTTGTGTTCTCTCCCTTTTGATTAAGAATTCAACATAATGGCCCTCTCGGAGGAATGGGATAAAACAAGGCCTGTGTCAGGAGAAGGAGAGCGAGAGATGGGGCTTAGTAATGTTTTTTTGCGTGACAGAGGTTCATATAATAAGATTTTGGTCCATAATTTGCTTGGCTTGGGCCAGCTCCAGAAAGGCAGAGGAATTTTATTCGGTTGCAGGAGTTGGGGGATGGGGAAGAATAGAAACTTGCCCCACCAACACACCAGACATAATACGGTTCACATTTTTCTCCCTTGTACTAAATGTACCATGAATTATCTTGCTTTCCAGTTGAACGGGAAAACTTTGATTTCATCTCATGTGTAGCAGTGTGACTTTGACTGCAATTCAGCATAAAGCTCTACAGTATATGCACTCCACAGACCAAATTTGAGTCTACATGAGTCTAATTGCCAGGCCACTCACGCTGACACACATTTCACTTTGGCTTCAGACATACTTTTCCTGCACTATACAAGTCTGGATCCGAAATGTAAACAAACCCCATTAAAGAACTGGGTGAGTCAGGAGTCCGCCTGTCTCTGCCTCTTTACCTAATTGTGTTTGCAGCACCATGTAGTGCGCTGATCATTCCCACTTGCCTCTGCTGATGACAGCCAGGGCACAGACTCCCCATAAACATAATAAATCACTTTTGATGATAATGACTCATCTTACACCAATTATTCTTTGTTTCTTTCTTTTCATTAATTGTCAAGGTATTCTGCACGGATAGCCAAATGCAACCTGAGCAAGTTTCTGAGTGCGATTAATCATCCCATAAAATCATCAACAAGCCAGATTGTATTCATGGATTTGTTTTAAAGGTATCCAGAAAAGGTTACAAGTAAAGTAGGTTCGTCTTGTACTCTGCTGCTCAGTGTGAGGCCACTCTTCTGCTCTCCCATGGGAATGATCTTCAGAGTTAAGACTCCCTAGCCAAGGAATTTCAGCAAAGCACCAATGGTTTATTTTTGCAGCCCTCTGTGGTGTGTCTCAGCCTAGCCGAACCAGCTTAGTCCAGCCTGGCTTTGTGCAGCTCACGGAGCAGTTCAGGAAGGGCCCGCCACCCCAGATGGTAGTTCCCTGCCAGCGAGAGGGACTGAAGGCCTGGCTGCTGGCCTAGAACCACAACCTTTGACAGGCTAAAGCCTAGGGCCCTTCCAAACCAGCACAAAGCACCTTTTCAGGGGCCCTCTTTCCTTTGCTCCCCCACCCTTCTCCCTGATCAGCCGGGGTCCAGCTACCTCATGGATCCTGGGAGGGAGTGTATTCACAGCAGAAATGGGCTGAGGTACAACCTACGGATTCATAGGTTCCCAGCTGGGACAGACAGGGAAGACCTGACAGACTTTAAACAGATTATAGACTCTATATACATAACATAGGCAAATCTAGTGTGCACAGGGGGTAGAAGCACAGCAGCAATGTATTATTGATCAGCATCCTTTTGAATCAGGACCCAGAGTGAGGCTACCTGTATCAGCTCTAACTCACTCAGCAACAAAAACTCGTTCCTGGAAAAAGTGAGAAATGGACAAATGTGTCAAGCCTAGAGGAGATGGATGCTAACCTGCAAGTGAACCCAAAATTCACAGTGTCTGAGTATGAGCCTGCAGCACACATTGAACTGTTTGCCCCTCTGTGTACATGTATGAACTACCTCAACCGCAATACTCTGCCCACACCCTTCATTGTCTCTGAATGGAGAAAAAAATAGCAATCCATAATGTTGCAATACTTTACTATTAGCAGGTGGCGGCAAACCTGAAAAGAGAAAGAGAGGCAAAGAGGCAAGAAGCTGTAGAACTAAAAGGCTTTGAGGTAAGTGATTAAATCAGGAGCCATAATTATCCCTTCTTGCCCAGGCAGGACAGAGCTGGCTCTTGTTGTTTCTGTGCAGGCAGGCAGGTATAGAGGCATGTCACTCACTGCACACTTTTATTTAATGACCTCCTTACTGTACAGAATGAGAAAGAGAGAGAAAAGTTTCCCTTTACCTGCCCCCAAACTTTCAGCCATTCAAGTCTGAGAGAGGTGAGGGGTGTGTGTTATTGACTAGCAAAAAAAGAGTGAGCTGGGAAAAGTAGGGAGAAGCAAACACAGGCAGAGAAAGAACCAACAAAACATTGAAAGCGTATTTGAAATTGACAAATTAAGTAGGAAGGGAAATGAGCTGTGTTCCACAGAAACAGTGGACCTTCTTGTCAGCTGGAAAGAGTGATGCAGGTGAAAAAGGGGGAGGAGGATCTTGAGGTGATTTATTTTCCATGTGATTTATATCCCCTCTATGTCACCATGGCATTGTCATGGTGTTCATTCGTCACTTAGATTTTGAAAACCGTCCACCTGACAAAGGTAGGCGCCAATATTTGCAGCTGAGTATGCATAAACTTCACTCCTGAACTCTGGTGGGAAGTTTTATTCAGTGCATATAACACTGTTTAGACCTAGAAATGTTGGGAGAACATCTCGTTACGGTAAGGAAATTATCCATCTTATTCAGAATGACTGCAAGTTAAATATTAAACTATGAATGCTTCTTAAGGAAGCTTTTTTGGCCTTGAATCATGCATTTGACAATTCTCTCCTCTGCTTTCACATTTGGAGACCAAAACAATCCTAACTTCCCTTTTCAATCAATCCTAACATGCCTTCTTCCACTTCCTGCTCTTCCTCCCCCTGCTCCAGCACCACTGTGTATGTGTGTGGACTGCTGGGAGCCGTAGCTCTGACGAACTGCACTCCTGCACAATTTCAATTAAACATTATTTATGGGCACTCCGTTTTTTACAAGTGTTTTTTATTTGGCTGGGCCTATGTTTACTCATGACTGTAACAGTGCTGGAGTGGTTAACTGTCCTGCGTGTACATTGCCATATATCTCCATCCAGTCAGTCTCCTGACAGAGGCCAGAGGAGGCAACAGAGTCTTTACTGTCTACGACGCACTAACAGCCACCTGTCTGTCCTCCTGTCAGTAATATATACTTCAGTTCCGTTGAACTTGTATGAGGGAAGAAGTGCAGTTTGTCTCTAAACTTGGCCTCTGATTTTGTTCTTTTTCAGACACATTTAACTCCACAGAATCATACTGTAAATAAACTGCAGAGACTCTCTGCTGTGACTCTGGCTTGGACAGGAGTCCCTGCAAACACAGCTGCCAGTGAAGCAAGAGAGAAGAACAGATAAAACACCATCAATAAATAACTTTTATCATCAAATAAAGCCCACTGTATGTAAATATAAATGGTGTCATAGAATAAACCACTATCTTTAAATGTACTTACTTTACTTTTACTTTACTCCTGCAATTTTAATCTTTTTAAGGACACTCCCCCAAATTAACATGTTAGAATGAATGTATGCTGTATAATGTGTTCTGTGGCTCAGTAAGCTCAGTTTTGTATATAATAAAACTCTTTGCCTCAGTCCCATGCTCAGTCATAAGATCAAATAAATCTTTACTAAATGAGGCATTTTGTTTGTGCAGAGAATAAAAATCTTGCCATTGGAAAACACATGTTTGACACCTTGGCAGGACATTATTAGCATGCGTCAGGGTTTAGGGCTTTTGATGTCACCAGTGACATCATCACGGCAGGACGAGACATGGGGGAATAGGGCTGGCCGATGGGGTGAGTGTTGTGATTGGCATAACTGGGCAGGGAACATAATGACTAAGCTCATTTATAAAACCCACCCAGAGCTGTAAAACATTAGCCCAATGTAACAAACCTCACCAATTTAAAGTGCAACAACATTTTGCAACTTAAACATTATGCATTTATAAATCAATGTTAGTTTGAGTGTGCAATATTTAACCTACTTAAATCTGACTAAACACAATTAAGTGGGACACATTATTCCCCTGTCTCCTTGCTTCGACAAACAAAAGCAATCTAAACTCTAAATCTCTGTTAGTTCTTGATGTCTGGCAATGCTACCCTGTTATCTTCCTCTAAACAGTTTAGTTTCAGCTCTTCTTTTTTCCACTGATTACACTCCAAGAGCTGTTACCTTAGACGTTCAGACATAGCAAAGTCAGCATATAAACTAACTGCAAGTGGAATCTGTGAATTACAATTGCTCAGACACAATTGCGCCATCAGTGAATGTTTAGAAGATCCCACGGGGCAACAAACCACACACATTGTCGCTCGTGCATGCACAACTGTCCCGCACACAAACACACACTCCACTTTGTTTATCCTTCCATGCAAAAGCAGACACGGTGCCTTGCAAGACCTTAATCAAACACAAGTGGACCCCTCCCGCTCATGAGCACTGACCTAGCTCTGAACTGTTCATTCTCAATGCAATGGTCGGTTGAGGAGTGCATCCTTGACAGATGCATACTCTTCTGTCTTCTGACTCAGTGGTCAATGGAAAAACGAAAATATCTGCTTGAAATGCAGGAAATAAAATAATAAGATTAACATGTGGGGTGGGAGGTTGGGTGGGTACAGATGTCTTTTAACCCAGAAATTAGACTTTGGTATCCTTGTAACAGCCTCATTTATTTGTTTGGTGAGGGGAGAGAGTTATATTAAGGATTAAGCCGTGGGTATGGCGGTCACTTGGCAGCTTTGTTAAACTTTAAGTCACCCACTAACTACGTCCACAAGCCCTGACCCCTCCTCTTCCCTTGGTGTTGGTGGGGTCTTATCTCCAGTTGATGTGGGCTCCCCTGGCTTTACACAAAGCCTCATGTTGACATTCCAGAAGACCGAGCCTTATGCAAACACACCAGGCCCCACCAGATGGCTAGGCGAGGGAGGACAGGACTAGGACCAAGGACGTAGAGGAGGACGAGGAAGGACAGGAAGAAACAGAAGGAACATAAAGAAAATTGCTTTTACCACAAATGTCATGCTACCCTAGCCATTCATTTTAACAGCGGAGTGTAAATTGTAATTTCCCCTTGCGGGATTAATAATACATTATTATTATTATTATAATTTTGGTCTGTCACACTACGAGATTTATCCTCTGACAAATCTGTCAAACATTTATTGAGCTGATATTCGTCTGCCAGTGTGAAGTAGTGAAGAAAAGGTGTCCTGTTTGTGTCCTCCAGCAACTGCCCTGTCTCCGTAAAGTCAGTCAAAGCTAATATTTGAGGGTCACTGGGTTAATCTTGAGGGCATTAGGGAACCATGGAGTAAAAACCCCTCTAAATGAAAAACTCATTTAGGGCTTTGGCTGACCGTGGTGGGTCCTGTTTATCGGAGAAGGGGAAGAAAGTGTAAGTGCTCCATGAGACCTCACAATACATTCCCAAAGCAGTATTCATGGCGAAATGAGGAAACCTGTGCATTAAAAACAGTATTAGTTTTTATTTTGGCCTCTGAAAATTATGCAAAACTATGCAATCACTGTGTGATTATACATTTTAAATTTTAATATTAATCGATTAGGCAACTGTGCAGCATTTAAAGAGGATTCATCGAATGTATAATGACCTTAGGCTCATTTTAATCTCATGCTATAAATATGCTGTTTTTCAGGAGAAAAACACCAAAAATGAAGCCTTTACTGAGAGTTGTCTATTATGATGCAGTTTGCCTTTACGTTGGCACTTTCAGATGACTGAGGTCATCAATTTATTTGTCCCTACATCATTATCAATATGTAATCAGAACTGATGAGACTCTTAAAAGAGCTAGCTTTGTTAGGGCCCATTGCGTCACATTACTGACTTCAGATACAGTGTATTTGTCTAACATAAATGCAATGGCAGCTCAGAGGCCATTTTGTCAAGATGGAATAAACCGATTCTCTATATTTTATTTGGTTCCCCTGGAGTTTACTCCTCCTCGTTCCCTGTTTGTGTGTGCCATCAGCCTACATCCCAACAGACAGTCGCTCTGATAAAAGTGTGCAATAGCCGGTGCAGATACCCCCCCTCCCCCATTTAAGGTGCTGGAGTTTATCCTGACACTATTTTTTTTTACAATGCTCTTACAATCCTCCAGGGCTGTAGCTGCTTTCTCTCCCTTATTCTATGGAAAAAGGGGAATGTTTTCTGACTGACTTCTCCCTCCAGTAGCTTTTCAGGTTCCAGAGACATGAGAGGACTCGTCTACTGAAGGAAGACTTGGAGACTGGTGTGTGTGTGTGTGTGTGTGTGTGTGTGTGTGTGTGTGTGTGTGTGTGTGTGTGTGTGTGTGTGTGTGTGTGTGTGTTTATTCAGAACAAGTTCAAACCAGAAGGGATCAAGAAATATGTTTAAGGACTTCTTTTTTTAATCTTAATACTCACCTTGCCAAGAACTACCGTTGCTCTCCTCATTTTTGCTGGTTTGTGAGCATTTTCTAAAGCATAGACATTTGACTTCCAGATTATTCGTTACTATCCACTCAACAAAACAAAGAATAAATAAAACATTATTACATTACAGCAGCCCCAACACAAACATACTTGTGTATGGTGCCAAATAACAGATGGTACCATGCTAACACATTACACTACGGTGAACGGGGGTGATCATTACACCTTCTGAACATTAGCATGTTAGCATTTTTACTGACGTTAGCGTTTTGATTAAAGCACCACTGCCTAAGCGCAGCCTCACGGAGCTGCTAGCATGACTGTGTTAATTCTATACCTCTCACTACATGAACCTGCAACAGTAATACTTATAATACATACTGATGTAAATTATATCAAAACTACTGTTGCTTCCAAAGCGTTCCCTAATGCCATGACCTATCGGCTCTGTCTTTGTCTATGTTCTGAGAAAATTCGTACTACATGATTAATAAGCAACCACCATTACTACATACAACCACAGCTATGGCTGCCACTACCAGTCCCCTCGCTCATAGATTAACTTTAATTTACTTACATCAAATCAGATAAATCAAATACCCACTATGTTGAATTAAATCTGTTCTGATAAGAAGAAAAAGGGGAAATCAATCAACTAATCAGAGCACCTATTAGTCTGCCAGTAGGCTAACAAAGACCCTTTGTCTGATCAAAGTCAGTCGGATCGAGACAGGGCCACAGACAAGGATAAGATCCCTGTACATTAACAGAATTGCTTTGGCCAGTGGAATGAATTCAGTATCTAACTTGATCACATTTATTCTGTGTTTTTGCTGAGCTTAGCAGTGTTGCATGAAGTATTGTTATATCAGGACAACTGAAGCAGGTGAGTTTTTTATTTAAAATTATGCCTCCTACAACAATAAATAAACCGTTTTGATTCCCAACTCATCAAATACAAACGCTGGGTCCTGAAAGAGACGCCTTGTGCATCATTACCGTGAAAGAGCCTAAATTAAATGAGCATGTTCCAAAAAAAAAATGTTTTAACAAGGAGAATTCCGGTCGATTTCAACACGTAGCTCTGTTATTTGGAAATTTGGAGTGCTGCTATGGAGCTAGATTTGTTTATTTATTACATGAGATAAAATGAATGATCTGAGAGAAAAAAAATGTTTGAGAGAAAAAGTGATCACACTGATAGAAAAAAAGCATTTTATGAGAGAAAAAAAAATATTTGAGAGTTTTCATACCAATAGAAAAAATAATAACATTTGAGACCAAAAAAAGTTTAAAAATAAATTTGAAATTTTTAAATTTCATTCTGAGAAAAAAATATACTTTTTTAAAAGTATATTGAGAAAAAAGATTTCTCTCAAAATTGTGAAAAAGATTTCTCTCAAAACGTTTTTCTTCTCGCTCTCCAACCCTAAGTCTTTGCTCTCGATGTAATTTCTTTCTCTCGTCTCAGGATTTTCTCTCGCTGTGAAAATAATGTCATGGGGGGGGGGGCACATTCCTATTGGCCAGTCGGGTGAGCACCATCTTGTCTGGGAGTCCATCTGAATCATTACACCTTTGTCACCGGCATAGTTGCTCTGCCTTAGTTGAGGGCGGAAGCTAGCGTTAGCTAACCAGCAGCCAGGCCACTTCTAAATAAATAGCTTTTAAAGCCTGTTGGGTGCAAACTCTAGCAGGAGGACAACACGGTGTAGGCAGAACCATTTCGTTTTTCTCTCTACTGACAGCACTCCAAATTTACAAACAACAGAGCTACGTGTTGAAATCGACCTAAATACTCCTTTAAATTTCAAAGTGGAGGAGGACAAAATACTCCCATTTGATTTATTTGGCTCACATCACAATGAAAATAAGCTTGGCTGTGACAGAGCTTTGGCATTTATCGACCTGGGAATGAGAACAGTCTGGAACCTTCTGAAGTACAGAAAAGATTGTCATCTATCCACTTACCCAGAGTCGTCAAGTTTCTCTGAATTAATAGCAGATATGGTGGAAAAACCCTCTCTCACTTACATAAAGATTTAAAGCATACAAGAAAAATAATTTCTTCTAAAATGCACTGAGCACTTTGTAATGCCAGTTAATCATCCCAGCCCCTTTACAGTAAGAAAGATTATTTAGCACCGACGAATCTTTTACATTCTTCCAACTTAGAAAAATAAAACAAGTCAGTTATCTCTGCCATTCACACAACAATGTACAACTTCATACTTAACAAGTCAGAGATAAGGACAAGAATATATATTTTTATCTTTTATTTCGCAAATGTGGCATGAACACTTGCAAAAGAACATCTTACAGTTGGTCCAGTAGAAAAAGACAAAAAAAACACTTGAATGATTTAATACTTTGTTTTTCAGCTTTCAATTCTGTCAAGAAAATTTGGAGTCTATACTTTGTCTAAGTGAGGGAGTGGATTGGTCGTACGTATTTCCAAAATCTTTTCCTGTCAATCATATATAAATATCCAGTAATCAATCTCGTTTCCTAAAGCAAAGCTAAGAAAGAGTAAAATGACGGGATAGAAATTGCATTAACATCTACATAAGAAAGGGATTAGCTGACTATAAAATGTACAGTTTTTTAAATTTAACTTAATATTCACATTTGTATATAAAACTTACAAAACCTGGATCTTTCAAACAAACTAAAATAGCTTTCTTTTCTGTTACTGCTGAAAGATCCTTTTAAATTACCATAAATGTAATGGATTATTTATGTATTATCAGCATCATTAATGTAATCATCTCTGCCATATTGTTTTTGTTCTTTTTTTACAGACTTTTTTGATTCATTTAAAAAAAAAAAACACAAGTCAATAAATTAACATGCTACCTCAGTCCCTGAAAGCCAATACTCAACTGTGTTACTGAATGAGAGTAAAACAGGTGTTTGTGTATATTAAAGTGTGTCTCCATGTCTATATGTGTGTGTGTGTTTCCATGTCTATATGTGTGTGTGTGTGTGTGTGTGTGAGAGAGAGAGAAGAGAAATATAGGACACATAACTTGTTAGAATACCTGCCTCAAATTCAAAGTAGGGTGGGGATGGTTGGGGTTATTTCGGAGTCCATACAAAAAAATAATTCATTGTAAATATATAATATATATTTATACATTTTTGAATATATTTACAAATATACCCAGCACTATACATTATACTGTGTATTTTTCACTCTCCAGAATAATTGGGAAGGTTTATCAAGAGAACTGAAAAAGAAATGCATCAATATTACAAAATAATCGGGAGAGCAGTTTCTATACGTGCTCTCCTTCTATTCCTCTGTTTTGTTAGTTGAAGCTGTGTCTCTCAGTCCTTTTCCTATTCATCATCCTCTTCTAGTCCCATTTTTTTTTAAGTTCAAATCAGTCCATACATTCCTCCAAGAGCAAATTACAGTCTTGGAATGTCAGCCACTGGAATGGGATCACCAAACAAGTAACGTAGTTGATTGTATAAAAAAAAAAAAAAAGAAGAAGAATAATAATCCGGGTACAAACATGAGAACCAAACTGAAGAGTCTGTTTGTTTATCTGAAGGGAGAGAAGGAAAAGTCAGAAAAAAAACTGCTTCTAGGGTCCTTGTCCTCTTCTTTAAGACCTCATGTAGAGTGTGTGTGTGTGTGTGTGTGTGTGTGCGTGGCAGTATGAGTGTGTGACAGCAGCGCTGCCACTAGCCCAGTCCCATCTGGGTCCATTAGTCCACTAGGAACCAGAGGGGTGAAATGGGGCGGCAGGAGGTTAGGAGGATTTGGGGCTGTGCTACGTGTTTTGTTACGTCGAGGGTTAAGACTGGGGCAGGTCAAGCTGGGGAGGAGACGCTAGGTGGGGGCTCATGTTTTGACGTTTCCATTGATGTGCTGGTACTTGGGGAGGCAGGGCTCGTCCGGTAAGGGATCATGGGAAAACACAGAGTCGTCACCGGAGGAGCAGGAGCTGCGAGTGTCAGGGAAGCTGGGGGAATACTGCTCTGCTGGGGCGCACAGGTCCAGATACTCCTGTATTCACAGACACGGGGACAAGGGAAAAGAGGGTTAGGTGAGATCATTCACACTCAGACACTTGCTCATATGTTACAAAGAGGAAAGACACTTTGAAGGAGTGAGATGCAAAAAAAACCTAAAGCAAACAAGAGTACATAAATGTTGAATGCTGAAACCCAGTCAACAAAACAATGGGGCTTTCCAGAGGAGGGGGAGAGAGTTGGAGAAGAAGAGTATTACCTTCATTGTAATATTTACCTAAACTATACCAAATCACCCTGAGAGGATTTATGAAACAAAACAAAAAATATCATCTTGAACTGGATAGTGTATGAAAATATTTGCAGGAATAATAGGTTGCAGCTGAGCTTGAAGATAGAAGGGCCGGCCTAGTTGCGGTTTTGGTCCACTACAAATTGGTTTAATGTGGTTGGGATGGCAAAAGAGTATAGGTTTAGACCAGAGAACTGTGGCAGGGATGTGTAATTCCAGACTTTACAACAGACTTTGAAACACGCAATATAAAAACACCCCCCACCCCCAGAAAATGCAAACCCCTAGAAGTCCTGTTATTAATTTTGCCTCAGCCCAAGTTGATTTGGGTTTTTTCCCCCTCCTGCTTGTCTTAAATGAATGTTATTGGGACTAGTTGTGAGGAGGAAGAGTTCTTGGGGTTTTCTAGAAAATGGCTGGCTTCCATTTTCCCAGCTCAACACAAGAAGGCTCACATTACTAAAGACCTCCACATCTGCCAGCGGTTTGGGGCAGAGGGAAAGGAGGAGGGGGAAAGAAGGCAAGAAAAAGGCGCTTTATTACATTTCAAAAGTTCAAACTTAAAGTTGGGCTTTTTTGGCATAAATTCATGTAGTTCCAGCTCCATGAGCAGACAAGTCTTGACAGCTTTCCATCTGCGGCCTCTTTTCAGGTCGGCACTCGGATATCACGTAAGACAGGAAGGGCAATGGAAAGAAATGCAGGCCATTGAAGGGAGCGAGGCATGAATGTGATGATTGGGCAACTTGACTGGTCCGTAGCGGCCATGTTGGGCCTGGATCAAATCATTCGGCCATTTTTTCGGTCACTATTTAGGCCTTGTGTCAGCAACGTGGCGGCTAATGCTCCTAAAGCTTTCAGCAACATTCAGCTGAAACCTATGTGCACTGTGATTTAGTTTGGACTGAGAAACATGTTACTGTGTGTTGAAATGTATCATATTATTTTATTTTAATGTTATGAAATGCCGGACTCCCATTTGCCAGGAAATGTTAGGGTGTCTGTACAATTTCTGTTCACCCTCAATTTAACGAACTTTATGGAATGTGTGTGAAGAAAAAACTGAGCTGTGCTCACCTCGTTGGTGTTGAGGGTGAGGATGCGATCCAGATCCTCTACTAGCTGCTTGAAGGTAGGTCTGTGGGATGAGATGGCATGCCAGCAGTCTTTCATCATCATGTACCTGAGAGAGAAAAAAATAGTATGTGTTTACTCAGAGAGAAGAGTGGATTAAGGGAGAGAGAACAGAGTAATTCAGGAAGTGTTGCAGGCATTATTTAGCCTGTTTAAACTCAAGCTGTGCCACTCCTCATCTACCTTGTATTCAAGTTTCAAAATGTGCCAGCTGAATGATTTATGCCTCTGGACTCAGGTCTCCATGTCGATGATAAATCAAAACAGCACGCGCTCTCTGTCACCATCTCATTTTGAAACTTATTTTAGTCTGCCATCCATAACAGAGACACTTTGGATGGCCTGCTGCTGATAATAAACTTGACTCACATGGTCTTTTGCATTTTTTAAACACTATAATGTGTGTATGTTATGCCCTGCCATTGTGTCTATCTCTGCTTTGTTCACTATCAAGCCTCTCAGCGTGGCACTGTAGCAGAGCTGTGCCATTGTCCGCTGACTGCAGAGGACTAATTGTGAATGAGGACACTGATAGCAGCCAGTCACAGCTGTGCAAAAGCCCGACAGAGTGGACACAGAGCCCCGGAGTCATGGATCTGATAAAGACTGGGATGGCATTAAGAGTCTGGTGTAAGAGCTGGTGTGTATTTGGGAGACGGTGTGGTTAGGGTGGCTGTAAAGGAAAAGGAAAAAGAGCAAAACTAAGACTCTTACAGCTCATTGGTGCAGTTGCCCGGCTTGTCCATGCGATGTCCCTCTTTGAGCAACTTGAAGAGCTCTTCAACAGGGATGCCAGGGTAGGGGGAGCCCCCTAGGGTGAAGATCTCCCACATCAGCACCCCAAATGACCAGCTGGTAAAACAAAAAAAAACAGATATAGATAAAGACAGATATATATTTTAAATAACATTAGGCCCATCGAGTGTCAATTTCTTTCAACCTACAAAAATGTACATAGAGTTACTTGGATAAAGTTTGACCGCAGGGGTGTCAATGCCCTCTTTCTGCCATCCGGTGGCTTGTGGCGCGAACTTGCTCCCAGTGTCACTCTGGTGCTGATCTCAATGATGGCTTTTGTGCCGGTCACAAAGGCTGGCATTGTCCAGTCACACCACACCAAAACAAACAGTGGACCACCCACAGCAGACAAAAGAGGATTGAGAGGCCCAGAGATGGCTAGTGACTATTAACTATTAACTACTTCCTCATCCTTACTCGTTAAATATCAGTGATTCCATGCCGTTGCTGATTTCCGTCATGCTTCGTGTTTATATGTGAAAGTGTGGATCCACAGTTTCTCAAATGAATCATTCTTGCACTGACAACGTGCTTGGTTCATGTCCACACAAAGGCTGTATTATGACACGCTTACACACATTAATCTGTGCGTACGCATTGGGCGGCCACAGGCCATGTTAGTGGTCCAACCAGGCAAAAAGGCATGGACATACAGGTTGGGGAGTTAATCAGCTCCTCCATCTGTTTACACAACCAGCCCTGGGTTTGTTCTCTCCTCTATCGCTGCCTTGTATCTCTCCACTTGTTGACACACTCATCCCCTTTCTGTGCTACTTTGTAAACATCTCTCAGTGCTTGTCAATCCGTTGCTCTGTTGCAGTCCATCTGCAACCAACCTTGACTCACCAAATAAACAAACCAACATGCTTTGGGTCACTTTAACTGACCTGGCATCTGGCCTTATAGTGCAATTACTGTATGTATTCCAGCCAACTGCATAAACTACCAATCAGTATAAAGGGGACTTTGTCTTAGAATGGTTCATATTCTGGAGTCGCATTCAAATCTCATTACAATCATATCTCAAGCAGTTAGGTTGTACGCTCTCAGTATCGACTGAAAGCAACATGAATACAAATGTCAGAAAACCAATCAATACATGTACATAGTACTTCAGTGGATCTGATCCAAATATGAAGATTCAAGACTCTGAGGCATTGTATAGGAACTAGAGCTAAATGATCAGACCGCCCACAGTTAGCCTCCACCAATGATATAGCTTTCTGAGCTTGAACCGCAACTCTACCTAAGCCAGCCAGAGCTGAGTCTCCTGGGCCCATTTGTCAAAACAGCAAGAGGCGAGTTTCATTGGAATTCATGTATTCATTTAATCTGATGTCATGTATGGATCGCCCTACGCTTCTGGTGATGTTTGAGTGTAAGCCCACTGCCCTGCACCTCCCCAACGCCTCTCTTCATCTTTCTTCTCCCTTCATGCGCTATGTGAAAAAGCCAATTACTAAATGTGAGTGATGAAACATAATTAGCAGTGAGCTGAGAGAAAGGACTACAGTAGCCACTTCATGCCTGCACCCACATTTACCCCCCTGTACTCCCCCAGGTAATTGATTGGTGCTGCACCATGGAACATGAAGGGCATAATGTGTATGTACACATTTTATTTACACACACACACACACACAACGAACAAACACACACATACACACACACACACACACACACACACACGAACAAACACACACATACACACACACACACACACAAACATGGACAGTAGAGGGATCCTCTATCCAAGTGCTTAACTGGATAAGCGCTATGTTTAGTGTGCTACTGGTGTATGACTCACTCTCTCTCTCACACACACACACACACACACACACACACACACATAAAATCTCCTTTCCCTTCCCAGGGGTCAGCATGCAAGGCATTTATCTAATTGCCACATACACTTTCTGCAGGCAGTGTCTGAAGCAGAAACTTCAAACAATGTTGTCAGAACGCATAAGACTCAAACACCAAAAAGAGAGGGACGCTCTTCCTTTGTTCTGTTTTTAGAATGAGTACTCTTGAACTTAAAAAGAGAGAGAGAGAGACAGGGACGGGTCAGCAATTCACATACCAGATGAATGAAAATAAGAATGGTGAAAGGAGGAGGAGGTGGTGGGGGGGGAGGGATTATTTTGATCACGGAACGGCTCCAAAATGATGAGCCACATGTTCAAAGTGTTGCTGAATGAGAAGAGGAGAGGGAAGAGGGGGGATGGCAGGGGGTTGGGGGTGGTGGGTGTAGGAGGATGAGGCCCGCACTGAAGGGCTACAGTATTGTTGCGTTTAGACATGTGTGGAGGCCCAAAAGGAGGGGAGACTTCCGAGCCGAGCCGGAGAAGCGAGGGGTGAGTTGGTCGGGGGGGGGGGGAGGTGCTGGTGGGCCATGGGCTTGTTCCAGGGCCCTTTGAAGCCGGTCAGATTAGTAACACGGCATTGGCTACAAGTCTAGCGTGAAATCCTCACTTTTGCCACAGACTGGCCAGTGCTGGCCCCCTATAGTCAGCCACCCCTTACCTAACAATCACCAGCTCTGCACCAAAAACACCTCACCCACTCCCTGAAAAACAACTCTCTGAATCTGACCGCAGGCTACAAGCAAACAGCTTGGCTTCAAATTAAATCTTGAAAACAGCAGCGATAGTGTGTTTTACTGTGTGAGAAGGTTCATTTGCATCACTGATGTGTGTAAATTGATTTTTTTTGAGGCATGCAATTGTAGTTGTGGGACACATAAACAGTTTATCATATACTTACACATCACTCTGGTGTGTGTAGACCCGGTCAAACAGCGCCTCTGGAGCCATCCATTTTACCGGGAGGCGACCCTGGGGACACAAAGAGGTAAGAGGTCAAACAAAATCTACAAGCAACCCATTCCTGGATTTCTTGATTTTTGGCCTGATAAGCATGTCTGAATTCATTCATTGCTGGGAGATCTCATTACTCCTGAAAAAAGGCTGATACGTGAAAGCAGCCTGGGGAATAAGGCACTAGAGCGACTGTCTGGGAGGAGGATTTCCCAGAGGAACGTTTACATTGTTAAAGCAATAGAGCCGATAAACAGGGTCACAGATGAAGGAGAGAGTTTATCTCCTTGTGCCATTAAAACACTGTCTGGGAAGCTAAGCATATTCTTGCCATTAGCCTGCCACACAGATATTGACCAGCCTTGGTCAATTTCTGTGTGGCAGGCTAATGGCAAGAATAATCTCATCAGGCAGTCTGAATTACTAAATTGAGGGAGAACACCTAAATAAGTCCTTATAAAACAGATTTTTCAGCATCCTTAAATACTAATGGGGTCAAGCTTACTACTACCAATATCAGTAATATGCAAATGGTAAGAAACACATAATATATGTTAAAAATTGTATTGTAGGTGTTCCTTTATTACATAAAAACTCTTTGTGTGCACCTACAATTCATTTTAACAGGATAATATGACAGATATTAAACAATAATAAGGTCACTGTAAAATCATAATGAAGAAAAAACAGAAAAACAAATGTGTCTCTACAATGATGGCTCTGTCTAGATTAGTTTGACGTAAGTGATGTCATTGTCCTAATCATCATTGCCATCAACTTCATCGCATATTGTTTTTGTTGTTGTCAGCTTGTTCTCAGCATGATTGTGCATGCGATGAAAAGCCATCCATGCATACTAAATGAGGATGTGCAATGCTTCTCTGCGGTGGGAAAGAAAAGACACCACTGGGCCACTATGGAAATGTCAATTATGTTTAAGCCGCTCCCCCTTTCACTTTGTCTCTCTTTCTGGCTAATTGTATAAGTGTCTTTGGAACTAAAGGAACAAGAGACTGAGGGATAAACAAGGCAGAGTTTCCAGAAGCACTACATTCACAGGCTTCCTGGGAACCTGCAGCTTCTGCCAAGACACCAGCCGAGGGAAAGAGTGGAATAGAAAGATGAGGGAAGGGAAGGGAAACAGAGAAAAGAGAGGGACAAATGAACTGATCTCGCACTGCGGTTTTCAAAAGAAATTCTACTCCCTCAATGTGTGCCGTGCAGGTGGAGGACTCACATTGGTCGTCTTTTTTATAGTAGTCGATGTTATGGACGTCCCTGGCCAGGCCGAAGTCAGCGATCTTCATGAAGTTGCTTTCTGTGACCAGGACGTTCCTGGCTGCCAGGTCTCTGTGTATACACTGGGATGGAGAGAGTGAGAAATGAGAGGGGAGTGAGAAGAAGGGAAAAGAGGGGAGGTCAGAGTGGAAAAAGTGAGCGGAAGAGAAGAATAAGACAGTTACCTCATGCAAAAAATAAATCAACTTTCAAACTGTATATACGTTATGTACTTCATTTGGAATGGTGTTAAGATGATTGTGGTGCATGTAATCATCCAGAAATCTCCTGCACAGAGGTAGCACTTGACTGCATAACATGACGCCACAATGACTTTACCAACATGAGCATGTCTGGGTTAGTAAGGAGTCCTCACATACTTTAGCGCATATGGTCCAAGTCAGTTCTGTGTGCATCAGCACGCATGTACAAGAATGTTCATGTGTGTGTGTGTATATGCGTGAGAGAGACGGTAAGCTCTGTCACATTCCAACAGTGAGAGAGAGCGTGAGGCTGCGTTTGGCCAACATGGCCGTACCCCCATTGTGAAAACTTCGCAGCTCTTCACCACAGAGGGGCTTTTGTCGTGATATGAAAGACAATGCAGGGATTGGGTAGGGGGTTAGAGAAGTGTTTTTATGAGACAATATTCCCACAGTGACGCACAAGCAAGCTTTCCTACGTAAAACCTTCCCGGATACAGCACATCAAATGCTGTGTATTGGCACAGTGATCTGTCAAGGCTGCCAGCAGGAGACTGATGTGAAAACAGGACATTTTGTGTTTGTTTGTGTGTCCTTACCTTCTGTGATGCTAGGTACTCCATGCCCCGTGCCACCTGATAAGTGCAGGAGACCAGATCTTTGAAAGTAAGCTGTTCGTCTGAGACACGGGCGATGTCATAGGAGTACTCCATGCCAGGTGGACGGCGGGCTCGGAGGTACTCCCTGAGGTTGCCTTTGGAGGCGTACTCCACTATCACATAGAGGGGGCCTGCAGCGGAGAAGAAAAAAACCACATTACCTCTTGAACATGGTCATAAATTTTTCCCTTTGAGAGAAAGTGGCACTGAATAAAATTCAGAGAGATTATTTAATGGAATACAGTACAGTAGGAAAGAGGCCCCTTTAGTTTGAAGGTTAAGACTTTATATTTGATGCTGGATTCTGTTCAAAAACACAAGGAAGTCTGTATGAAAAACACTTTCTAAATGAGCAGGCTGTCAAGTGCTGCATACCAGCATTTATGTACATTTCTAAAACTCAATGTATTCCACCTTCATTTTCTGCAGGATTTGCGAATGTGTGCTTAGGTGTGGAAAATATGTAATTTCTTTTCAATTTCCCCACACTGATTTAAATGGGAAACAACATTCTTAGAGTGCTCAGTTTAATCCAATCTTCCCATCCAATTAAAATACAACATAAACATACAAATACCTCCAACTTGTCCTACACTACCTGTCGGATGTGGTGTGATGAAACATGCTATGACTTTGTTTGAAGTGTGCAGCAACCTTTAGTACATTATACACAAAGTTAACAAGGCTGATCACTGAATACTACATCAACAAATTCAGTTCCATTCAATTTTATTTATAGTTTCAATTCATAACAAAGGTTATCTCAAGACATTTTACAGATAGAGTAGGTCTAGACCCCACTCTATAATTTACACGGACCCAACAATTCCAGTAATTCCCCCAAGAGCAAGCATTTGATACACAAATGATACTATATTTATAAGTATGCATATTCCTTTCCTAATGTACTTCATGATGTGATATGTTATGGCCTGTCCTACTCACCGTCTTGTGTACAGGCCCCCAAAAGATTAATGATGTTCTTATGTTTGCCAATCATCTTCATCATTTCCATCTCTGACACCAGGTCAGACAGGTCTTTCTCAGTGGCGTCATCTAAGAACATAAGAAGTTGTTAGGGGAAACTCAGCAAAACAAACATACCCCAGTCCCGCCTTCCCTTTAACCCTTTGACTCAGTAGCTGCCCTGTGAGACAACATCTTGTTTTGTAGGTGCTTCTGATTAAGTGCGGTTGACAGACAATGTGGGCTTAAGTTACTGCGGCGAGGGAAGCTCCTCACACAGACTACAGAGTCATCCTTTGAGTGCCAGGGGGGAAGGAGGAGGAGGAATTAAAGAATCTGGATTCATTATCTGTTGCACAGGCTCCGTTTTCATGGGACCGATTTGAGCCAGTAGAGGTATGCAGACAGTTAGAATGGCATTGCCTGCATTTCTCTGCACCATTACCTTACCTGGAGTCATTCTAAACATCAGATTCCCATTGTTGGTCCAAAAGCCTGCTGCTTTACCTAATTTAACCACCCCCCACCCCTAACCCCAAACCAACCCAATGCCCCCTACTGCTGCTTTCATTAATCACATGCTAGTGTGACTTGTCTCTTTGTGTGGGTGCTGACTGAGCTCCAGCCAGCTGCTGCTCTGGGGTCAGGTATTTGACTGCCCCTCACCCTTACCTGAACAACCCGCCTCCCCCCTAGCCGTCACTCAGCAACCACCAATAACGAGTAATAACGAAAGCCCCAGGCTCCGCCTTGCACCTTTGCTGAACCCTCACTGGAGCATAAATCACCTATAAAATGCACTCAGGTTGCCCACAAGACATAATGAAGCAGTCTACGTCTGATTTAAGTCAGACATTTACCATTACAACCCCACTGTGATTGTGGAGCGGCAGGAGACTATTACTTACCTTTCAGCATCTTGACAGCGACAGTTACAGCCTCCTTGGGTTTGTCCTTATCGATGCCCAGAGCCTCTGCCATTACAACTTGGCCAAAGCAGCCTTCACCTAAGGGCTTGCCCAGGGTCAACCTGCAGCCACCAGACAGCAGACACAAAAAGGGAAACAAGAAAAATAGACAGAAAACTATTTAGTTGCTGAAACACAAACTGAAACTCATCAACTTGACCTGACATTAGCATCGATTTGCTCCCTGTGCAGAAATAAACAGGTTAGCTACAGCGAGAGAGGTAATGAAACCAGGCACCATGCCAGTTTCTCTACCTCACCCTTTGAATTTTCTTTTACTAGATCACTCTCTCTGTTTCTATCAGATTGTGTCTGTGTGAGTGCTTTATTGGCGTGGTGACTGAAGCCCGTGCCAGGGCAGTAGGTAGGAAGGCAGACATGGCAACGATAATCACCTGATAAAGCCGGGGAGAGGCACTCATTTCTAAACTGTTTACCCTGCCTTGGCATGTTCCAATATACACTCTTTACAAGTCATTACACAGGGATTAGCTTAGCTCTGACACATTAGCCTGTGACGGATGGAATGCTAGTGGGCCTGACTACAATACCAGATGGAAATGTAAGTACTTTTCAGCTGTAAGCCATGTCATCATCACTGGTGTTTTAAACTTTATGTCCAAAATATATTACACTGATTCATATAGTGAGGAGACATACAGACACACGCTCTTTCACAACTATCCATCAGAGCCTCTGCACCTATCTGACCCCTGAATGAACTGTGTACCTCGGTGGTTTTTCATTTGATTGACAGTTGTAGCCCCACCCCTAAGGCCCAGTATCCATCCTGGTTATGTAAACACTAACTGCATGCCGCAAAGCCTAGAGCCCGAGGCCAGCGCCTTGCCGTAGTAACACAATCCCCTATCTGTCCACACACTCACCATGCTCAATGGCAACCATTCTGTCCATCCAGCCGCACATAATCAATGTTATTTTTTCCTCCATGCAAACCGCAAACGTTAGCATTCCTCAGCTTTCTGCAAACCTAACATGATCCCTCAGGCGCTGGGATGACAGGCGGGGAATAAAGACCCAAACAGAGAGGCACACAGAGATTTCTTCAGCCTAGACAAAACATCCCATCTGGTGGGGTCATCAATTCAAATTTACTTTTTAAATCAACGTTTCCCCAGAATGTCATTCTGCATGCGCACAAGAGAGTTTAGGTTTAAATCAGAAATGTTTTTTTCACTAATGTGATTGTAGAATTTATGATCAAGCAACTTTTCTTTTTTTTTTTTTTTACAGCTTTTTAAAACCATTTCAACAGAAGACAGGCCTTTGAGTCCATGGTTTGGGATTTTCTCTCTTTTCTTTCAAAACCAAAGGCCTCAACTAGGTATTAAACTATCCTTTGCTATCCTATTACATCCATCCGAAAGCTTATCACCGGTCGCAGCAACTGTGTGACAAATCCAAACATCAGCGGTGCTAATTCCTCTGGTATGATACCGAGCAAACACTCTAGCCAAGACATGCAGATAAAAGCTGCGAGTGCTAACCAGTAATTAGCACTGCTTCATTCCTTACCATCAGAAGCATGTGTGTGAGTGAGAGTGTGACGCAGCAGCAGATGTAACGAAGAGGCATGGGGCAGGGCGCCAAGTTTAGGTCATTTTACTACAGCACCAACAGATGAATCAGTCACCTACCTATTTATCTCAGGCACCACAACCATTATTCAGCAGATAGTCATTATTGTTAATGGCACTCTTTACCTAGAACAATAGTTATCTGATCATTTACCAGCCCAGATCCAATCACACAGATGCTCATTATGTAGGTGTTATCGACTACTGTAATCAATCCTGTTTGCCAAAGATAGTTGTATTTGCATTGAGGACAATCACAAAAGGGTGTATTGCTGAAAGTTATCATGCATACTGTCAAACAGGTACCATATACAGGCCTTGAATTCTGAGTGTTATGATGAATAGCCCTTTCAGATAAAAGTGGCACTACAAAGCTGATCTGCATTTTACAGGTTTTTTAATGCTTTATGCAGCAGCTGAATCTGATTTACATAATGATGTATTTTGCATTATGTAAAAGGGTAAACATTGCACTTAGGACTAGGTAATTACTGTTTCACTGTGCCAATGCCAAACAACAATTTTAATAAAAACCAGTAGAGTCCCAAATTAGAAATTTCTTTGATAAAAAATCTGCCATATACTGTAGTTTCACTTGTTTTTGATGCAAAATAACAAGTGATCGGGTGAATGAGAAACAGACAGCCTTGCCTGTCTCTGGAAAACTCCCAGCGTGGATCCTGGGGAAGGTCATACTCAGGGATCGGATCATCGTGTGCAGAGCTCCGCCGAGTTGTGATGCGTACCAGCGGCGTACTGGAGTTCATGGAAGAGCTTGAGTCTGCCGACACCTACAGGAGAAGAAAGATTGGCTGATCACCGGAGTCTGGGTTCATTGATCAGCTAAAGCTCTAAGGCATCACTAGAGGAGTCGAAGTAAATGTGCATATGTGTAATTGACTGTGGTACTTTAATTTAAATGACCAGGAATGTGGGTAAAATTGACACATTAATATGAATATATTCTTTATTTCCACGGTTATTGTTTTACCATTACAGTAGAGTCTGTCTCAGGCACAGATATTACATTTCAATGATCATTAAGAAGTGAGCAACAACAGTAATTTTGATGAATGTGTGTAGATCATTCAGCCTCGCCACTGTCCCCGGGGCTCATCTCTCCTCGCTGCACCTTAACCTTACCTTGACACAGGAATCGGTCTCTCCGCAGAATGTAATCCGACACTTTTTGTACCTTTTGGTTTCCCTTGAGGGAAAAGCATGGCTCACACAGAGAAAAAAAAAACTCTGGCTGTAGTTTCAGGCAGCAGTGCAAACTTGCACAGAAATGCTGGCTAAATGAGGCTGTAGGTAGATTGTTTAAAATACCACAACAGTATATAGTATGAAGTGTGGAGTTGTATTCATTATTAATTCATTATTATTTAATCAAGTATTTAAAATTGCATTATTCTTGTAACTTTAATGTTTTTCAGCATTAGCCTCCTATATATCTATTTATGTAAAGTTGGTTGTCTGACATTGTATTTTTGCTGTGTGTTTTTCTCCTCTAGGGGTGTTAAATGCCTTTAGAACTCTTTATCTACTTTCTGTTACCTGGCGGCGCAGAGGGATCTGCTTGCTCAGTTTGTGGACCGCCGGCTGGCCCCCAAAGTCAGGTTTCTTTGCGGTGTTCCTCATGCGGCACACCACCACAATTCCCACCATGCAGGCGATGAGGAAGACGCCCGCGCAGTATATTGCAATCTCCACATAGTCTGGGGAAATGGGCCCTGGGGATTTCTCGAGGGCTGAGGAAAATAAAGGGTGAGCGGAGACAGAGGTCAGGGGAAGAAAGTTAGAGTAAGACTCTCACTGATCACTCTATTACACACACACACACACAGTTTGGGTGACAGACAGGCACATTCTCCATTTGAGTAGACACAAATGGACATCAGACAGCCAAACACAGAGACAGATGCTCGGGAGAAGACTCGTGTGTAAATGCAATCACCAAACTAAACTTTATTATTTTGTAGTATCCTTCTCTCGCTCTTTTAACCAACACAGGGCTCAACAGTCTCAATAGATTTTAAATCTTGACTCAGTCAGAACAGACAGGCCTGCATATGTCTGCATTCTATGCTAATGTTGGAGACACGCGAACACAAACACAAACACACACCCACGTACAACGGAACAATACGCGCTTGACTTCAGATCACAAACAAGGGAGAGCGGTGTCTTTCGTGGTTGTATATGGCCTGAACTTCCTGTCGAGGAAATTGGCTGAGTTTGTGTGTGTCAGTGTGTGTGCTATTGAAATGGACTGTTCCATAATGCATAACCCTCCAGACCACAAACAAGGCTCAGCCAGCTGGAGGTGAAGCTACATGTAGGAACCTTTCTCCTGTCTACAGTGTATCTGCAGGTCCAAAAAACCACAGCACACACACAGAGAAGCCACAGCCTTGAAGGCGCCATCAGTGCAGATAGAGCACATCCAGGGCAATAACGATTACATATTACTCCCAGAGGAAACGGCTCGCCTGTGATCGTTGCGCTGCATTGTTTACAGACAAAACAAAACTATCGTCTGCTGACGACATTGGTTGTCTTTGCCAGCCGCAGACAGTCAAAGACAGTCAAATACTCTCATCGATCTCATTTAATGCCCACCATACTTCAGGCTGGAACTTGAGCAGAAACATTTGTCTATTTAGCCTGGAGTGAACTTGCAAGTTTTATATATTTGATCCTTTGGTATGCATAATTACAGGCCAGACATACAGCAGCGGGCAAAAATAGGATAAAACGAGTTGATAAATGAGAACACACACATGGACAAACATTCACATGCACAACTCATTAACTGTGTAGAAGTAGAAAAGTTTGGCCCTGATAATTGAGAAAGTCAAGCCAAGCTAGTGTTGAGCTTTACCTTTCGATCTTTATTTCAAGGAGAAATAAGGATCTTAAAAGAAGTCAATTATCAGAGCCAGAGAAAGGGTGGAGAACATATGGAGAAATGTGGCACTGAAAGACTGTTCCCAAGGTGCAAAAGGGAGATGTAACAGAAGGAAAAGAGAAAGCCGGCAACAAACCTTCCCCTCCTTTTGGAATCTGGAGACACTCGAGCTGCTCTGGGAGCTCCACTTCCGTCTCAGAGTTATAATAAGTCGTCTGCAAACTACCCCTTTATCTACTCTGAGCTTTCAACAGCTCGCCAATCCAGATAATATTATAGAATATATGCTCCCTGCTCTTACGTTACATTGTCTTGGATGTTGACCGTGCTGGTTCATCGTCGTAATCTAATATTTTAGCTGTGTGCCTCAGACTCCAGGGGGGGAGGGGGAACTTGCCTTCCACAGAGGTCAATGAAATTACATAATCCAACCATTTTAGAAAAAGCGAGAAAGAAAAAATAGGACAGCATAAGAGTGTATATACCTGGAAGCACCGTCAATGAAGCAGTGTGAAAGGAGATCCCAATAGAATTACCCGCCAAGCACGTATACTCCCCAGCATCTTCAAATGTTACATTGGGCAAGTAGAGAACTTCTATCTCCTTATCTGTGGTGTTAACACCTGCCGTCTGGGGAGAAGGAGAAGAGGAGGAAGAGGAAAGGGGGGGGTTGAAGGAGATGAAGAAAGAGGGGGACGAAGATAAGAGCAGAGGGGAAACGGAAAGCAGATAGAGAGAGAGACAGAGAGAAAAAGAAAAAAATCAGACCCAAAACACCAAGAAAGAAATAAGAGGAGCTGGATGCGTCCATCGTTGAGGTCCCATCTAGAGCAAAGGATGTTGGGAGTTTTCATGGGTGAGGAGCAGGAGGCTTCATAACCACAGACACAGATAGAGCCCAGAACGCCACCAAAACATGAGAAAATAAAACCAACACACCAAAAATGAAAACCCCAAAAGGTTCCCGTCACCAACAGAACCTGCTAATAGAAGCCAGTCTAATCAACACATTGGACTGGACACATGCACAAACACAAACACAAACACAGAGAGCATGGAGAGCACTGCACTGCAACACCATACACCATCTCGACACAGCTCGCAAAAGAAGAGAAAGGGAGAGAATGTAAGAGAAGGCAAAGTGAGAGGCTAGCTGTGACAATTTCAGTGTTGGTATGCAGGTCCAACCAGTGCTTCCATGGCTGCACTAGTCTCAACAGGGGAGGGAGCAGCTGAAACACAAGGGTGTAACATTAGGGGAGAGTAGGTCTGTGAACCCTAGGACCACCAAGAGACCACCAGCAGGACCACCACAGCACAGCAGGTCAGGGACGAAGCCCGGGAAACCACACCGAGGGGGAGGAAAGGTAGGTGGGGTCAGGTCTCGAGGGTTACCTGGGATGACAGTCAGCCAGCCCGACTGGCTCGCTTCGCCTATATAATTGGAGACTTTACAGGTATACTCTCCAGCATCAGCCTCTGTCACGTTGGTGAGGGTGAGCATCTCCACGTCTGAGCTGTTAATGCCTGAACGCTGCAATCCACACACACATACTTAGACATGAACATGTATAATCAGACGAATAAGTCAAATGAATCAGACAGACATGCAAACATTGTGACTACAGCTATTGCATTTGAATCTGCAGGGGAGAGGAATCACAACCAAGAGCCTGCATGGAAAAGACAATCAGTTCAATGAGGAAGGAAATGTAGTAATTAGTTCCTGATATCCTCCTGCAGCCGCTGGCAAAACACCAAGAAGAAATAGAAGGAAGGACTCTAATCAAGAGAATATAATCTAAAAGAGAAAGTGCAGAAATGTACCTTTAAAACTCGGACGTAGGGGTGTCCGTCGATGCCGTAGCGACTACCGTTTTGAGTGATGTGTTTCAGCCACTGAATGTGAGGTTGGGCGTCGCTGTAGACCTTGCAGACGAAGCGGGCGTCCTCCCCAACGTGTACAGTGGTGTTTGCTGGGAGACCAGCCTGGAGAATAGGCCGGTGAGGGGACCGCTCTGTTGAGAGGGAGGGGAATGTTACTTTTTGGAGGCTGGTTCATTACTGTCGATTAATGTGGACCAACAGGGAGGTGTCTCAAAAACGTGCTATTTCCCTTTAAGAATCATATAGTGTAGTTTATCTTTGCAAAAAGCAGAACTTCACGTACTGTGAGTGTGAATGTTTCCCACCATCTATGGCAGGTAAAATCATGACTGCACGGCCTCTTTCTTATCTCAGAAGCATTTAGAGGCTTCACACAAAAGAGGCGGATGCATTTATCACTGAAAGATAAAGAACTCAGGTGGAGGAGGACTTCCATAAAGATGAGTGCATTTATACTGCATGTGAGTGGGGAGGTTAAAACTATATGTGCCAGTCTTGGAAAGTGAAATACCTTCATAGCACCATCACATCTCCAGCTATCTGCATTCTTTTACAAGCAAACATTTGGCCTGTGAATCCAAACAGAGCGAGACCTGTTGAACAATGCCTCCTTTCAAATACTACCCGGCCCACCAACCCCCACACTGACAGCAACCACCCGCTGGCACCACACACACACACACACACATAAAATGACATCACTTAGCCTGGGGCGCTGCATTGCCTTTCCAGAACAAAGCCTTAAGGTAGGTGCAGTGGATTTGTCAGTCCGAGTGTGTGTGCGTGTATAGGGTTGAGGGTGGGCCGGGGGGGCTGGGATGGTCAGAGGATGAGGCTATGCGATAAAGGGTTGAGGCTGGGTTTAAAAAGCAGGGCTAAAAAAGGGAGAATGAGTGACAAGGTGAGTGAAGGCAAGGAGAGGAATCAACAGATGGAGAGTGCAGCAACTAGGAGGCAGAGACATCTTCCATGTGTCTGCCTGCCTGTCCTCCTGCTCCATCTTTCTGAAATCTGGCAGATCAGAAGATTCCCACCCCTCCTTCCTGCCTCACCATCTCCCTCCTCCTTCCTGCACATTCCTAGTACACGCCTTGTTTATCCCCCCCCCCACACACACACACACTTTTCTCTCCTCTTCCATCTTTCACAGGCCTCCTCACCCTCTTGACCTTCCCTGAACAGAGAGGTGATGGACTTTTTCAGCCAAACAGAATACGTTTACATTTACTAAAAACAGTGACATGTAGACATGAGACATTCATTCTAACCTTCATTATAGCAGATCCAAATGTGAGCCGGAGCATTTAGAGCCGCACAGACGACAACTTAGACCGAATGACAGAATGGGTGTGTAGTGAGATAAAAAAGGCCACATCGTGATTACGGCGAAACCCCAAAAAATAAAAGTTTGTGGAGCAATTTCGGATTAAATTAGATAAAGGGATATTGTGTGTGTGTGTGGGGGGGGGGGGGGGGGGCAGATAAGCTACTTTTTACCACATTGACCTCACACAAGAAAGCGGCACTTTTAGAGGAAAAGATATGAAGGATGACGGGGAAAGAAATAGTAATATCCAGAGGTGGAATGTAGCATGTAGCATATTTTAGTACAATATTTAGGTACTTGTACTTTACTTCCTACTTTAAACTTTTAAACTTTATTTGACAGCTGGAATTATTACAAAATATTGTAAAAAAAAAAAAAAAAATTATTTTAGTTTTTTATTATCTATTTAACCAGTGTTCCCAAACCTTTTGGTTTGTGACCCCTTTAATCTTCTCAGATGTTTTCAAAAACGTCAGTGCTCAAAGATTTCAAATCATCCAATTGTTTACCATAAAGAAAACATAAGAGAAAACTCCAAGAACTGAACAGATTTGTGTGTTCAAAACTTTGTTTTTTCTTCTTTCCTCTCCCATTAATTATCTCACAACCCCTCATAGATATTTTGTTTCCCTTAGAAACACTCCCCCACTAGAATAAACTAGCTATCTGTTTTTAAAGGAGTTAAAACCAGCTCCACTTCAAGCAGCTATAAAATGCTGCTTACACATCGATGTATCAACATTAACATTTTCATATAGAACATTACATCAGTCACAGGCCATTTAACTGCAGAAGTACTTTTGTTTTGCAAATGATACTTCTGTACTTGAAGGACTCAACATGGCAGTCAACAGTATTTTTACATTGTTGTATTTATACTTTTACCTAAGTAAAGAATCTGAATACTTCTTCCATGTATCAAATCGAATAAAAGAGCAGACACTGCGGTGCTTTTTGATGTTTTGCTTTGACCAATATTTAGTGACCCGTTTTAAAACTGAATCCATTTATCAATTAAGTAATTAGTGGAGAAATTTGATGGCAGAGGCAGTGGGATAGAGGCAGAAAGAAGCATGGGGGGGGGTGAACCAGGGGCATTCCATGGTGTCCCATGCGAGACCGGTGAACTCTGGGTAACCTGATGGCTTGGCACACAGGGCCCTAAGGGTCAGGGTGGGATGAAGGCACAAGAAGAGAACTCAACATGGCACAGGATGGCATGGGGCTATCAACAAAGTGCCGCATGGCCATTTGCGAGCCAAAGTTCTGATTCAGATTGAAAGACGTCTGCATTGACTCCTCATTTGTGTCTACTTGGCATGTGTGTCTGCTCATGGATGTCTTGCTACGGCCCCTTCTCCAGAGGCCAATTTGAACCAGAAAGGGCTGGTTCCTTCTTGGTTTAAAAAGCTGACCCTGCAGAAACTGATAAAAAACAACCTTTTCTGTCTCTGTTTCCCCTCCTTTTCTCTTTCTCCCCCTCTCCTCCCTCTGTCCACCGCACTATAATGGAGGAAAATGAAGCAAGAGGTTGCAGGGGGTAGTGGCTGCGGAGCCAGACGTGGAGGGGGTTTACTGCTCTGTAATAAAACAGAACAAAAAACAGAAATATGCAGTCTGAAGGAGAGCTTTAGCTAACTCCAGAGGGGAGCAGAGCAGGGGGCCGGAGTTGGGGAGTATGTATGGACCTTCATGCATTTGTGTGCATGCCTATACGCTCATTGTGCAAAAAACCCCTCAGGTATTCAATCTCCAACTGATATAATGAAAATAATACTCCTTATTACTATAGCGATGCTAATAAAAACAGAAGTGTGTAATTACAGTATGTCTGCATAGGACAATGGTGCCAGTAGGAAAAGTACTCCGCACACAGACAGACATGGAGTGACCACTGGGCCATAAATGCTCTTCTGTGAATCAAACTGCTGCAGCTGCATGTCACTCCAGGTTATCTGTGGATTATTGGCCAGCCTTTAGAAGAATAACTGTGTCAGATAAACTTTTATGTGTACTGATTGCTTGTATTGCGGTTCGAGTGAGGCCAAAGGAGAGCATCAAATCAAGGGCAAAGTAGATGTGCACTCTCACACAAACAAAACATGCACACATTGATCTATCTTTATCCCACTCCCCTTGTTGTTCCCGCTGCCTATCGATTCTGCAAACTGAGGAGAAAGACACTCTTTGCTTTCTGCTCCAAAGGTCATAGTGAGGGGTGAGTTGGGTCTGAAATCGCTGTAATAGTGCTGAAGCCAGAACTCTGTGTCCTCAGAGACACCAAACAATCACCTGCAACCGGTTTAAGTCCAAATAACATACCTTAGACCACCTTAAAGGGTCATTTCATCCATAACACGTACAAAAAAACATATCATTCCACTTGCTTTGTAGTTTTAAGCCATGCAGATAGTTTCTGTTTTATTAACCAAGGCTGTAGGGCTCAAATCATGAAAGAATTGCATTGAAAAACTGGACAACAATGTGTTTTTTTTCCCAGTAACTGTTTCCTGTTACTCACAGACTTCACTGTGAGAAATTCTATGATGAAACATTTCTTCAATAGTTTTGTTTGTGATTTGGGTGAACTGACCCTTCAAATCAACCTTTAGAAATAACTATTTGAGTAAGTTTAGCCTGCCAAGACGGTGATTATTATAGACAAAAAAATGCTTCAAATAGATTAAAAAAACTACAATTTGTTATAAGACTATGCATACTTATACACATACCAAAATGTAATCATTAACAAATAATACCATCATTGAAGTAGGATTTGGCTAAATTAATAAAATAGTTAATATAATATAATAACCAAATTAAATATCCACACACTTGGCAGCACTTCTTGACCTGCACCTGCATCCAGAGTACACCTGGGTGATCAAACAGCACAGGCACACACACACGCGTGCACACACACACACACACACACACACACACACACACACACACACACACACACACACACACACACACACACACACTATTCTCACTGTGAGAACCCTCTCCGCTTGCCTTCACTTCCTCCACACCCTCCACGCTTTGTGAGCCTCAGCTGTGTACTCTGAGCCTGAGTGTGTGTTTTGTGCATGGTACTGACCCACTACGTCCAGGGTGTAGGTGTGGTTGATGGATCCAAACTCGTTCTCCACCAGACAGGTGTAGTTGCCCTTGTCCGACGGCACCACGCTCTCCATGATCAGGGTCCAGTGCTGGGTACGCACCTGGGTGCGAGAGCCAGAGGGATTTCTTGTTACACAGACACAGTCATTGATGAACACACGTCAATGAACACACACACACACACAGAAAAATGCAGGTGACATTACAGGACATAAAGAGAAAGATAAGAAAGAATGACAGAGGGGATTTGGTTAGAAGAGTGAAAAACGAGAGCTGGAAAACAACATTGAGGCAGTTGACAGGCTGAACCCCACCCTTTAAGTCTACGCAGCAAACACACAGTTATTCATAATTTATTTGCAAAAAATAGTTTCACCCCTGTGTGGAATCCACAGGTGTGAGCTAACAATAGTGTTTCCGTCTGCACACTGAAGACAGGCAGTAGCTAATGCTAGTACAGGCCTACATTTCACACAATGGAGAGATTATGCCACAGGGCTGGGCTCAGGTACCGCTTTTGTCCAACATTTGTTGACAAAAAGTGAGAAACGAGCTGCCCACAGTGTATCTGACAGCCTGACTGTATCATTTCCGTCACGTTGTGGCTGTTTTTTTTGTCTACTGTATAATGAGTCTGCTGAATGCCAAAGGGAACATCAACAGTCACATCAACATACTTTGCTCCTCAACTTTCCTGGTAGGGAAATGTGTTTTCTCATAAACCATCAGTCATTAACCAGGAACCTCAGACTCAGTTCAGCATCACTGGATCTTCTCATGAATTAATTCTTAGTTCTGATTGAGCTGTTATTCCACTCTATCAGTACGGCTCTAGCATACACTGTAAATGCTATTTGTTTAGATACAACAAGAGGAATTGAAGAGCCATATTACTAAACTGCAATCAATAGACAGGAGAGGAATTCTTCACATTGAGACTGATTTGGGGCTTTTTTTGTTTTTTTTACAAAGAGAAAATAAAACACAACCACACTATCTTTACTTTCCCATCACATACACAATCATGTACTTCCAGCACATATAAATCAACTCAGACTGTTTATTTCCCAAAATGGGACAAGGGCGGGAGACAATTTCAACCACAGCGTAGAAACCCCTTCAGTTTAAAATTTAACCAGCTCTGCAATAGTGTTTGTAAATCACATTTCATAACAATAGAATCACATGCTAAAATCACATACTAGTCACCGACCAAAGCCAGTGGGACCTGTTCTCCCTGATTGAGTTACCTCAGCATTCTCAACTCAGTTCAACCCTGACACTACCTACCTTCTCTATACGTTACTGTCTGGGGGCATTTAAGTCCCGGGCTTAAGTTTCTAATTGTTGGGGGTAAAGAACCATTTTGAGATACAGCGAGAGGCTCTGCAAAGTATCCTGGTGAGAGGAGGCGCACGGATGAGCAATTCCAATTTCACACCAGGAACCCTGCCCTCGTTTCCTCTGTCTCCTCTCCTCCCGTGTCTCCAGTGAAGGGTGGAAAAGGGGTGAAAGGACAGCCAGAGAATGATTGGAAGAAGGAAACTTGACGTCCCATGTAAAAAAAAATTCACAACACAGCCAAAAGTTCTGCAGCACAGAAAGCAGTTGAAAAGCAAAAGAAGCCAGTGAGTTGACATTTGTAATAAAACGTATGATGTATTACTGTTTATCCTACCTTATACCCTCCCATGCGGTCCTCTTGGCGGAAAGGCCGGCCGTTTTTAAGCCAGCGCAGCTTAGGCTTGGGGTTGCCTTCTGCAGCACAGCGGAACTTGACTGTGTTGGCAGCTGGCACCGCATGTAGCTTCTTCTCCATCTTAGCTGACGAGGTCCAATACGGAGCGCCTACAACCAGAGAACAGTTGGTGTTCAGTCAGGGGGAGATTTCCAAATCATGTCCTCAGCATTAACAGTTTGGCTTCAGGGCCTTGGACTGGCTAAGGCAGATATACAGGGAAGCATGACTGCAGAGGAGCCAAACCTGAACCATTTCTAACGCTCCCAAAGACCCCCACCCCCCCACTCCCCACCCAGCCACCCTGGCAACACTGACTTGATCCCCTGTCTGCATAACACAACCCAGAGCTCCACACTAACACAGTTAAATAAAAACACACTTTCTCTGGAGGCTCGGGGGGTGTTGCAGATAGCGGAAAACATCAGCTCTGAGGGGAGAATGTGCCTGGGCGTTGCCAAGAGGGTAACTAGACCATCACATTCAATTTCATCTCATTCCACTTACCAGTCCCCCCCCCTCCACTTCCTCCAATTACCATAGCTCCCCTGTTTATCTGCCTTGTCACTTGGCTAGATATGGACGGCAGGGCCAGGGATGCTTATCACCCTTGGAAAATCATTATGTGCCATCAGGGAAAAAACTGAATGTCACGTTTACAATGTGATTGCCACTGTGCATCACATCCCCAACCGGCACCATCAGACACCGCCTACCAAGAGCCTGGGTCTGACCGAGGTTTCTTCCTAAAAGGGGAGTTTTCCTCACCACTGCGCATGTCTCACTGTTGCACCATGCTTGCTCTTGGGGGAATTACAAGAATTGTTGGGACTTTATACATTATAGAGTGTGGTCTAGACCTACTCTATCTGTAAAGCGTCTCGAGATAACTGTTGTTATGATTTGATACTATAAATAAAATTTAAATGAATTGAATTTAATTTAATGAAGGATTTCAGAGTTCTCAACGCAAACGTTCATCAACAGCAAACTGTTACCATTTGCCCAACTGAAAACTTTCACCTTCCCTGTGTTTTGTCCATTCTCTGGTTCCCTATTTTCTCCCCATTTCTGTCTCTCAGTCAGCTGGATTTTTCCCCTAGCCCCCACCCGTCCTTTTTCTCTGCACCTGGGAGTGTGATTGCCTAAGCAGATGGGGCTCAGAGGGGAAGAAAAACTAAAAGTCAAACAACAACCAAAACGGTCTTCCACACCATTACTTCCTCTCCATATAGCAGGAGTACAAGCAACAGAGGGAGTACCCACAGATAAGACCACTACTGACTTTAGTATGGCCCTCAAGCATCAGTTTACGTCCCAGGAAGATACAGTATATCCTCCACTCCCTTTCCCGCCTGTCCGATCTGCGTAGTATCAGATACCTCCCAACATTTTCTCTGGAACGCACAACCGGACAAGTCGCACATACTTGGATAGTAAAGTCAGTAAACAGTGCTCTTCCTTCCTGAATGAATGCATACAGTAAGTGCTAAAACTATAATTAGTCATTCCCCTTTCCTATTCTTCCTTCACTCTCACTATCTGTGCTTCCAGCATCTTCACCTCTCAGTCCCCCTTCCATTTCTCTTCATTGAGCCTCCATGTCATCGCTAGATCCATTCAGACAGAGACAGATTAGGTGAAGACTGGCCCATTGCGAGGCTGTCTCTCTGAGACGACCTCTGACCCCACACTGGTAGCCGGGTTGGAGGATGAGGTTGGGACATGAAAGGTGAACGGTGCTGTTTCCCATGCTCTCCGTCCGGAGGGGCAGCACTTCAAATGAGACGACCCCAAGACCTCTCTCCAGATGAAGCCAAACTCTCACTGGCCCAACTGCTGTGGACTCCTGGAACCCCCGCCTCCCCCAAAGCCCCGCGCATCCGGATCCCCACTCACGGCTGTTTATCCTAAGCTGGCCTGGGGTGAGCTGAGGTTATCGAACTCCTGCGCTATGAGTCAACTTTTTTTCCCTCTAACTTCCTCCGGAAAGCTAGAACCATCAGTGACCCAAAGTAATAATTTCAACGTTGAAATGTGTTCTCGTTAAGCTGTGAGATCCTCCTCTTTACCATGCATCTATGCAAGCGGGACAAGACAACTTAGGGCCACTGTAGGGGACACAATGTTTGAGGATACAGTTTCAAGAGTATTGTTCCTGTGAAAACCATGCATCTCCAAAATGTCAGCTCTGCACGAGAAGAAACACCCTTTTTTAAGATTTGTGCCAATGCATTTTGTTTTCATTTCTTAGCTAATCTAAATAATTATATAGAGTTTAGGAGGTAGGAGATTTTTCTACATTGACAAACAAGTCTTGCTAAATCCTGATTGGTTTACAGAAATATGTAATATCCACATTTTCCAATTGCGTCCCACCCACTTGAAACAAGTGAGGGAGCTCAGACAAAATAAAAAATAGTGAAATCACTGTTGTGAAATAGCTGTTTTAACCTTTACCCATTTTAAGAAGCTGATTATTGGTTTTCAGGGCCTTTAAAATGCTTTTTTTCAAAACCTTTTGTTGTAACTTAACAACAAAATAACAAAAACTCTATCTTTTTTTTCAAAATATTATGACTTTATTTTAGAAATCTTGTTTTCTTTTTATTTGCTTCCCAACATGGCCGTAATCTCCAAATTGAAGTTGAAGTTGAAGTTTTAATGGATTGATTTTTCCTTTTCAGTGCCCATAATAGCATATAACAGGACATCAGTGAATATCTAATATG
This sequence comes from Etheostoma perlongum, assembly GCA_026937815.1. Lineage (NCBI taxonomy): Eukaryota > Metazoa > Chordata > Actinopteri > Perciformes > Percidae > Etheostoma > Etheostoma perlongum. The sequence continues at coordinate 10,393,365 of CM049387.1, forward strand.
TACTCATTAATGAAAACGGTTATCTCTAGCTGCGTGTTTTAAGTTTCAGTCTTGACTTTAATTATGCTGCTGAGATAGATCTGACCTTCCATGAAAATCCTGCCGTGCCGCTTTAACCAAAGAGGACGCCCAATGAGTGATGATGTTAACAATAATGAGCCGAGTTGTCACCAGGACAGGCTCTTCCATGTCTCCGCCAATAACACCACCCACTGCTGACGATGGACAAACACTCTGGACCGGTTTATGTTGTTCAATCTTCTATACAAAGTCAAATCAAAATGCTCTGTTTTTGCAGTGCCCTGATGCCAAACTCATTCTGAGTGCTCCAGAAAAAAAGGGGGGGAAAAAGCCACGGATTTTAAGCTACACCCCACACTCTCCGTTCTCATTCCCTCCCACGCCTACACACCCTACACCCTCCTCCCTCCAGTCCTCTGCGCCTCGGCCAAGGCTCCACGCCATGCTCAGAGAAAAGCTGGTACTGATCCAACAGCCCCCCTCCCCACCCCCCAAATAAAATCCTGCCTCTTTTCCTAGTCTTCTTCTTCCCCATTTGTTTTAATAATGAACTCAGTTTTGAATTTTTGCAGAAACACACACAGCAAGAAAATGCCACTGTACTGCCAGAACAGCTTCCCTTTGTTTTCAAACAGCTTATTACCACCAGAATGGTTGGAGCTTTTCCCTCTCCCCCATTTTTTTTCCCTCTTGCTAAGTTCCTCTCTCTCCCCCATATTTAATGGATTTCAGGCAATCACAGTCAGTCCAAAAGTGGAGGAGAAGGAGGACTCACATTGAGACGCAATACGTGTGGAGAATTTTAACAAGATGTGGAAGCCCTCATCTTTACTTAAGTGATTGTATGTGTATGGGAACGCATGCATGTGTGCATTTCTCTACATAACCACATTACTACCCCCAGATACACACACACACACACACAGAGGCCCATCAGGTGGGTAACTGGGTCCAGATGTTGTCTTTCATAATGGATGAGCCCAGCTGACTGACTGGCTCCATAAGGCTTGACTACCTGAGGGACACTAGCAAAAGGAATGTCAGGAATCTATGAATTCTTTGGAGACACACACACACCCACACACACCTACACACACAATAAACACTGACAAAGCTAAATAGATTATTTCATTTAGGTATTAAGTCTTTGTGGGTGTTGGCTATCACAATCAGCATTCCAGACTTACGTTTTGACATGCTGTTAGGGACTTCTCATTATTGTTTTAGACCAGGACAGAAGTATGTAATAATTTAAGCTGTAGATATGGGGATATATGCTACTTTAAAGAGTTTTGATTGGCATTTTTGTCATGTACAAAATGTGCATCTACAGTGGGATATCTTCTGCTGGTTTCACTGAAATCTTACCGATGAGAAAATGTACTGTTGTACTGTGATGTAGCATCATTTTATTATCATGCATAAAACAACATGCTGTTAGGACGTGAGGGTTGAGTTCACGATACATACAACATTTCACAGACAGAGAAATGAATTGTGGAGAACAGGGTCAGATCAGTGCATCTACTGGCTTCTACTAGTTGGTGAGGAAGGGTAACGCATCATTAACACTTTCATCCCTCTTTTTGTTCCTTCCATACTTACTTATTTGTTTTCCGTCCGCACCAGTGTCCTCCGATCGCTCTGTATCATCCTCGTCATCCCCTGACGAGATGGCATCTGCACAGAGTAACCACGGTTACTGCCAACCTTTCAGCAACTCGCATGCACACGTACAGTATTGCATACAGAAAATGCTAGATTGGGGGCCTTTTTACATAAATCTCTCAATATGTGTCTGTACTTGTATACACACACACACACACACACACACGCCATTAAGGCAAAAACTGAATTCAGGCTGTTCATCCTTGACAATGTCTGCTCCATGGCCACGTCCTGGACTCAACCAAGCTCTGCAGTCCAAGCCTAAATCTCCAAACTCCCTGCCCTTTCCTGACCTGTCTGTTCCCTGACTCACCTGTGACATTCACTATGAAGCAGACCGTGTCTTTGCCCACGCTGGTGCAGGTATACAGGCCAGAATCCTTGGCCGTGGCATCACGGATCTGCAGCACCTCCTGCTCTATGACCGTGCGGTTGTTGGTGCCCAGAGAGCTGCCATCTTTGGTCCAGGTGATGGTCCCCGTCGGCGGCAGAGGGCAGTTCAGCTTCAGCAACTCCCCCGGGTGCACTGAGCACACCGTGGGCTTAGAAATTTGATATTTGTTCGATGCCTCTGCAGAGCGAATGGGGGGGGGGGTTGAAGGGGGCAAAGGACAGATTGGAGGAGGAAGAGGGTGCACAAGAAGGAGGAAAGAGAGGTGGGAGAGGAAGAAACAAGCCAAAGTGTAAGAAACAAAATCACCACATAACCCCCAATGGATGCACTCATATTAAACCTGTGCAGGAGGAGCAATACAGAAAAGAGGAGGCCCATTTTTTAAACATTCCCACCTCTTCACATCGTCATTTGAAATGGAGCTCTTAGAAATAACCACTGTTCTGTTATCAAGTGTGCAGTGTGATTGGAGTTTATAGATTCAGAGCATGCAGTTATGGCCATAGCAGCATGTGTGGAGAAAAAAAACAATCAATGCTTTGAGAGCAGGTGGGAATTGGACATCACTGTGTTGAGCGATAGCCCTCGCCCCACCACCACCACCACCACCCATCCCTTTTAGCATAAGTGCTAAGCAGCCAGTGTGTGTTGGTGAGTAGGAGCAATACAGACAGATCTCTGCAGCCTAAAAAAAGGTAATGAAACTCCAGCACGTCTGCCCATCACAAAAGAAAGCAGCCAGAAAGGTCTGGGTCGTAAGCGGTTGTCAAGCAGGGACAGGGAAAAGAGGAGGGGGCTCTTTTTTTTGGGGCGTTCCTTTGGTTTTGTGCCTAAACTTAGAAAACCTTGAATTGGCTGTAGCCTGACTTTTCTGTTTTCCATCTCTCACTTCTTCATTCTCTTTTATAACATGGCCATGGAGGATCTACAACCACTGCACAGGATCTGCCGGCCAAGGCAGAGAGCAAGAAACTCCCGTTGACTCCAAAGCGCATAAAACCTTCACTTCTGGGACAAAATCCAAGTCCGCCTGTGTACATTGTGTCCTCTGACTTGTACAACTGCACGGAGAATGAGGTGAATGTCCAATTTATCAAAGGGAATTCTGAGGGTCCACAGCTGACACAGCACTTCTACATCAGCACGGCCATTATACGTATCCATGCAAATTCTAGACTGTGACTGAATGTTGAGGAAAAGGAAGAAGAAAAAAAAACCTTCCTGACTTATGTCATATATACCGAAGCCAATTCCAGTCACCTTGAGACTTTAACACACAAACACTCATGCACAAATGTGTACATTCACACAGCTCCAACATGGATACCGTTACAACCATCCACGGCGAGAAAAAACTGGTTTTTATTGCAGTACAAAAATGTCCATCAATGTGTGTTTGTGTTTTTTCTTCCGTAAGAACTGAAGAAAAGGGGCAAAAAAAGAGTGAGAAAATAACAATGGAAAAGCTTATGAAAAAGCCAGTGATGACAGTATATTTAGTGTTTGACTGAATGTTGATAGGTGTAATTATAGAGCCAGTGGCACTCCCAGCCTTTCCTGTACCTAATACACCTTTTCAACAACATTCCACCCCCTTTTTTGTGCCCTATGTGTGTGTTAAATGTAAAGTAGACACACACACTCTAGCCTCGACAGGAAGGGAAAGTCATTCCGCCACAAGCCTTGAAACGTTCCCCCTGGGCAAGTAGACACACACAGGTACAGCTCCTGTATTGTCTTTTTTTCTCTATCCTTCAATCCGGAAATAATTAACTCCTCCTTCCCCACCCAGAACTGAGTGTGTGGTCTTATAAGAGGTGGAGCTCCTGCGTTGATTGATGGTAGCTGTCTTCGCTAACTTTTACGACATGGTTTTCCACACCAAGGGCCACTGCCTGTGCTTTGACATTACTACTGGCATTGGCTTTTCCTTTGCTGTTTAATGTGGGATTTTAGAGATGTTTACGTAGACACAAAGCAGTATCTGCTGGGAAGCGAATGGGTATAGACAATTTCAAGATGGTGGGACTGGCAATGAGGTTAATGTAGCAACGCAACACCTGGAACATACATATACACACACAGGCTGCACTGTCTGTCAGCACATTGAAGAGAAAGAAAGGGCACTGCTTCATAGAAAGCAATACTCATACAGACACATGTATGTGTGTGTGTGTGTGTGTGTGTGTTACACTACAAGGACAAGTCTGAGGTAGAAGGAGACATGGATGGAGGGAAACTAAGTGCAGGAAAGGCAAAGAATCTATCCAAATGGTGCGTCTGACTAAAGAAAGCATGCACGTGTTAGTTCTGCCTTCATCGTTTTCTTATCTTGGCTGCGTCCATCTGTCCCCCTCCATCAACTCCTCCTCCTGCTGCTGCTGCTTCTTCTTCTTCATTTCCCTCTTTCACCTTCCCTTTCAGCTTTTCCCTCTCCTTCCCCCTTCCCACACGTCACCTCCAACAACCCCCCTCCTCCCCTCTCACATTGACCCTCCTGACCTAACCCTGACCCTTCCCAAACCTGTTGACACCTCCAACATGCACAATTGTTCATGGGAACCTGTGTCACGTAAGCTTGCACACACACACACACACACACACACACACACACACACACACACACACACTGATTCCAGCAAGAATCTAAAGAAACCTTGTACACATTAAGAAAATAAACAGAGTTTACACATTAATAGATGTATGCATCAGGTCATCTGACATGCACACCAGGAGATCCTGGCACCAGGCTCACACACACCGTGCTCCACTTGAAAAAGGTTTACAAGGGTCCAGGTCCATGCATGCTAAGATAAATAGTTGAAACACTTCACTGCAGAATTTTGAATCTCTGCAAAGTTTCATCCCCCTCTGCACCACAGGAAGGGGGCTGAAGCCTCTCTATCTCATACACACACTCGCACTTTTGCTCGATTTCATTCAAACAGCTTTCTCCTCTCCCCTTCCTCCATCATCACTATCATTTTGCATCTCTCTCTTTCTCTGACAGCTATAACAGGTGTCTATCAGGTGTGACAGATTTAGGCTGTCCACTCCTTGCTATCTCTTCGTCCTCATTCGCACCATTTTGGCTAACAATAATTAGTCTCGCAGCCTGAGTGTCTGTTGCAAAATGCGGAGAGCAATTCACATCCAGCATCTCCTTGACGTCTGCTCGCCCATCTGTCTTTCCGTCTGTCTGTCAAGCCGCCAAGAGCCAAGATGTTGGCAAAGTGGCGAGGGCTGAGTTTACGAACAATATTTTTTGCGTATATGATCTTATGAATTTACTTCTGCAGCGAGGCACATTCGGCTGCAAATCTATTCCCCCATCCCCTCCCTGTCGCGTTCTGCACAACGGGATAGGTGGACTAAATGTAATGACTGCCATCTCGGAGGCACACACTCAGCATGCATGCAGACCAACAGGCACACACACACATTCACACACACACATGCACGCACACACACACACACACATAGACACACACAGTGCCAAATCACATTATCTCTGCTACCCTTCCTATCCCTCCTTTTTTCCTCTACTCTTCCGTCTGTGTCCTCCTCACATAGTCAAAATCCCCGGACTTTTCTCCCTTGTTTTTGTCTCTCCCTCTTTTCTGATGTCAGTGTCTTTTCACATTCAAATCCCTCCTTAGCTTTTTTTATTATGACAAAGGAGCAGTTCCATGAACTGGCTCCTGCTGGCATCCATGGCAACAGCCCCTCCGGTTCACCCACCCCTTCACCCCTCATCAAGGCATTCCCTGAACCCCACCCGACCCCTTTACCACTGGCCACAGCTTATCTCCAAAACTCTTCTGTAGTTGGAGTTCTAGTGACCCTCAGAGTAGAGCTTCCCCTTACTTTGCTCTGGCTTCGAGAGATTCATCTTTTTTCATTATCCATGAATCTAACAACTATGTTTTCTTGTCACAACTTCCCAGAGAAACATCTGTAAATATATTGTTTAGTAAGCATTTTTCCCCACTATTTCATACTTGAGGAATGACTGACATTATCAAAACAGGTGATTATTTTTCAGCTAATTGTTTGAGCTCTAACATATGCATTTACATTATAAGAGACACTTTTTCCCTGAAAGGTGATCATGCAGGACGCTCAGTGACTTGCACAAAAACACATCAAATGAAGATCTATCATCCTGAGCACTGCACATACTCATATAGGCCGACAGTCAGTGCAACATTATCTAGGTAAAATACTAATTTTTTAAGTAAATTACTTTTAAGTAATTGCTTTAATTATATACTTTTTTTCTATATCCTTTTTATTTTACTCAGTGTTTTTCCTCCATCTTCCTGCACCCTATCAATGCTGGCTCAGATTCCCCTCTGCCTCCTGCCGTGCACCTGAGGCACAAACTGGCACAGGCAGCAGCTCTTCCCAGCCTCTTATCAGACAGGTGTGAGTATTTTCTGGCACATCTGCCAAGGCAAATAACAGTCCACACACACACACACACACACACACAAACACACACACAACCACTAACACACTCAAGCCTTCAAGATTAACACTGGCCAATGGCAGGCTAATTAAAGTCATTGTGTGAAGGCCGTATATTCAGCCCAACTGCCCCACGGTCACACCACCGGCCGACACACTGCATTTGTTTGGAGTTCAGTTCCATTGCCATCACCACAGTCACACACACACACACACACACACACACACACACACACACACACACACACATGTCTGTGTCATTAACCGGCCAGCTGACTCTTCTATACTTGGACTCCTACTGTGTAGATAGCACAGAGTTACAGATAGATATTAAGCCTATAATTCCTTCACATTCACACCTTCACATTCACATACAACTACAACAGTCGACTGAAAACTATGATCTTGATTAGCAGTCCATAATAATCCTGGCTGTTAATGAAATAAAGGTAATTTCGTGTTTAACACAAGCTGTATCTTATTAAATAAGGTACAGCATACCGGTGGAAACTTGATTAAGAGTTGAAATCATGCAGCAAATAAATACAGAGATGTGCCAAGAGAGCAGTTATGTTCCTACTGTGCCCAGTACTCTCTTCATTATACAAAATCCAGAGCTGTTGATGCACTGATAATGTGTCTGTTGTAGCCTTTAACCACTCTTTTGAAGTGTTTGCCTCCATGCTGATCAGAGTATTTTCTCAGAACCAGAGTTTGGCAGGGAGTACACAAAGGTACAGCGAGACCACGAGCGGACTTTTGTCTACTGCGCTTACATTCAGCCTTAGTTCTGATGTAACTGGTGCCACATGTATTTCAAATTATATGCAAAGAGGGCCATGAACCATGACCATTGAACAAGAGCATACCAATGCTAAAGACACACACCCGCTGTGTTTGGTACCATTGTTCTTCAGCTCACTCAGAGTATTTTAATCACTGTGCAATCGGAGAGTGCCTGGACAAGGTAAACACTCCCATAGATACTGAAGTGGCTACATGGACAACAATGGGTCTGTTGTGAAGGCTTTAAGCAGCGTGCTCGCTCTACTTCTACTGTTACAGCAGTCACAGGTAAACAAACTAGCAGGGCCACCAGGGGTGCAGGCGTGTACTCTATAGAGACAACAATTGATATGCAATCTGATGAATTTAAAGTAATTAATACTCCTACACACACAAGCAGTGGGGTGACCCAGGCTGCAGGGCACAAAGGGGTGGAGCAGGGGTGTAGAAGGTGGGAGCAGCCAATCTGTCTCCCTAAGATCTATGCCCTGCGGGTGACAGCAGCGCTGCCCATCGGGAGCAGTGAACGGAAAGATGACCACAACAATCCAGAGCTGTTGATGCACTGATTCCATCACACACAGCTGCGGTTAAAAACAAAATCCATGTTTGCTGTGTGCAGCAGGGAAACTGACTCGGGATCAGATAAGCTGTCCAGGTTCTCATCATGTGACCCCCACGTCTAGCCACTTAATCTCCAGTCACATGACTTCACCGCAGCCCAGCACTCCTTAATCTCTCCATCTAAAGGAGAAGTCAAATATGCACAAATCCTCTTGGACCTTTCCAGGAGGATTGTATAACTGTGGAAAACTCTCTCTGTTCTCGCTGTGGCCATGTAGCGTAGCATCCGGGCCATGTGGGGCTCTGAACCCACCGGCTTTGAGCCAAACAATCTACGACAGAACAACAAAACCATCAACAGGAGAGGAGAGCTTCGGCGGCCTCTCATCAAGCTAGGAAAGAAGGATACCTGACCTCTGGGGCAAAGGGCAAAGAGTGTATGTGTGTGTTGAGAAAGACAGAGAGAGATGGGAAGGGTGGCTTAAAAATAAGTGATGCTCTGTTGTTGGCCCAACTTACAATTAGCATGTTGATTAAAGCCTGGGAACAAAAGGCTTTGGAATGTGAGTTACCATCCATCACAACAACTCTAATTAGCTTGTCTCTGACCAGACCGGAGACAGAAAATGGAGAAGCCTCAAAGGAAAAAGAAAGACCACAAAAAAAAAACTCTCACAAAAGTATTTGTTTTGCCAATAAAACAAATTACTCTAAAATATTTGCATTTAAAATCTTTGCAGACAATGGAGCACACAAACAAACTCAAAGAAACCCTGAGAAGCCCCGAACTCTGTATCCTAATTTCTCCCTTTCCGTCCTTCTTTGTGCTTCTTTCCAGACAAGTGAAATGTCTTTCCATCTGAGAAATGCCAGCATTAAAACTGTCCCACCCTCCTTCACGCCTCTCCCTTGTCCTCCCAAACAGGGTCGCAAACCTGCCTTTAACACTCCTGTATACCCTTACCTACCACAGACATCAGGAGAGTTAAAGCAGGAGAATTAAAAGAAAAAAAGTGTGAACCGCCCGCCTCACGGTGAGGTGAACAAGAAGCTCGCCATACTGAGGTTAGTTGTTGAATCCCCCTAAAATCTTACATACTTAATCTGACTCCATTATTTCTACTTGTTAGATATTCAATGTAGTTAAACATAAATATAAGAAAAGAAGGGCTCTTTCACTTATATACTCACTTGTGTGACAGTGGAAAACAGTGCAACCAGGTTATTTAGTTACTGTTCTATCTTCAAATGGATGAAACTATAGAAATCTAAATATCCTTAATTTTACTGGAAGCAAATCTTGGATTTTCATGCATTGGTGTTTCAGTTAGATAAGGACGGGAATTCTCAGGAAAGGATAGAAAGGTTTACCAAAACTGAAGTTAAACTTGACAGACCTACACCTGCTCTCTATAAACAAACCAAACAAATGGTATTCCCCCCTGCTCCACCTCCCACACCCGTCTTTTCTGTCCCTTCCCATCCCCCGCTGCTTACCTTCAGGTTCCAGAGTGGCCTCCTCCTCCTTGGTTGAGGTGAGGGGCGGCCGGGCCACGCTGACAGTCAGCAGGGACAGCAGGACAGCGGCCAGCAGCCAGGCCCATGAGGCCATCCCGTTAGTGGGGGCAAGTGCTCCCCATATCCCCCTTCTCCACCTCCCCCTGGACACTGATCCCATCTGAGGGGGTCCGCCCGACCATCAACTGCTGCAGGGTCAGCCTGTCACTCACTAGAATTCACCCAATTACCTGGGCTGAGAGGTGAGAGAGAGAGAGAGAGAGAGAGAGAAGGTGGTGGCAGAGTGATGATTGAAGAGGTAGACAGAGGAGCGAACAGAAAGGCAGCAAGAAGGGGGGAAAAAGAAAATTATTAGTGTGAAATAATGAAACTTGTTTCTGAACCTTTTTCCCTCCTTACATAATTTTTGACAAATTGAAACAGAAAAAGGAGACCGGAGACAGAAAGGGTTTCAAAATGCTGTCAAACGAGACATGCCCCTGACATACCGAAGCTGTGAGGCACCAGCAATCCCAACCTGCATGTACTTTACTTCTCATCTATAATTATATGCAGTGACATATGTATTAGAGAAACCAAGAGCTCGGTCGGTGTTTACAGTCTAACCAGTTTAATGTCTCCCTGACTCATACTACTGTAATACAGCTCAAAGATAAGACTTTTTTAAAGTTAATTAAAATGAGATTTCACACAAATCTCCTTTTTATTCTCCTGTATTATTTTACCTTCACACTGCTGCTTCTGTATTAATAATACAATCTATTCTTAACTAGGCATATTATGATTTGAAAATACCCATGGCGCAGGATGGACAGCACATCAGCCAATGTGGCACCAATTTGGTTTAGCTGGACATCGTTTATTCCCGTGCGCAACAGATGCGCCAAACCTTTTGCCCGCGCTGCTGCATCCGTGTTAATTGTATTCGTAAGAGGCTCCTATTGCATTTGCGTGACTTGATTATGAAACCAGTAAGGCTTTAATTGAAATGCAATATTCCAATATTGTAGAGACACACACACCGATCTGTTTAGCCAGACATCTGCGGTTCAACCAAGTGTGTCTCTGGAGGTTTGCTGAAGTCACGCTTCCCTGCGCTCCTTCTGCTCCAGCTGGACGTATCGATTGGTTTTTATCCGCAAAGACAATGTAATTTGACTTTTTAGAAAGCCAACCTGCAAACGTGCAACCTGATTTAGGTTTAATTCACCTCTTGGGGACTGCAGGCGACACGGACGGCGGACGCGCACATGGTGGCGTGGTGAATCCCTGAATGTAAGCCGACATCCTAACTTTATTAGAGATATAATGCACCAGTTTCATTTTGCAATTTAGGCAGAATTCTGCATAGATACAGCTCAGACGTATGCGTTATTAAGGAATCGTAAACCAATCAGTGCACCAATCAACCATTGAGCTTACCTCTGTCTGAGAACGTCAGAGGGACGAATAGAGACCAGAATCGCCCAGAAACCTTCCATTTGTTTTGAATTGGTTAAAAGTGTAGAGCACAATTAAAAAAAATATATGGATTATTATTCTGCAGCTATCAAATATAAACAAAGAACGGAATGGATAAAAAGGAAGGGGGGGGAAGCATTAAACTACAGAGAAAAAGGTTCCTAGAGTTGTTATGTGCTCCTCATTGAAAAACGTACGCTGTTTATATGTTGCTGACGACGTGACATTTGGGCACATGAGGGACTTTGCTCTATACATGACCACAGCCTTCATTCAAACCCGGCTTTGAATGAAATGTCTTGGCACTGATTGAATTCCTATTGAAATTCAAATCAGTTGGCTTTTTCCACAATTGAGGCTCATTTGGAGCTGTTCAGTGATTTAGGGCTCTGGCACCAAGCAGTGAAAAAACAACTGCGGTCATGGGATAATTGGCACCATAAATGCAATGTAGAAAATTAAGCAAAGTAATAAATAACCAGGACACTTGTTAATGAGCCCTAAAGCGATGGCGCAAGGTGCAGTAGGTCCTCGCCTTCTAAAATAAACAATGACACATTTCAGAGATTTGAAATGATCACATAAGCTAAAACAAAATGTATTATTGTGTTGGATGGGAAAATCTCAAATAACAAACTGTTTGAAAAACTTTGCATATTTTACCAAGCAAAAGGCTCAACATGATTTCTTGGGTAGAAAACTCTTTCAATTCAGAGATAAGTAGTAAAATCGTTCCTATTTTCACATGCAGCCGTAAGAAAATAAATAGCCTACAGACCCAAAAGCGCAACGTACGCACCAACAACGTAGCCTATTGGTCGTGTCAGCCGAAACCTTGACAGATCAGATTGTGAGGAAGCTTTAGAAAGTACTTACCAGGGAGGAATAAAATCGTGGAGATCTCTGTTTTGGCATGCACAGATAAGGGAGGAGAGAGCATGGGTTGAATCCAGAAAGAGGAATGTCTCCAACTCCACAATGCACCAAAAAAAAAAAAAAAAAAAAAAAAAAAAGCTGCGAGGCGCTGCCTTCTTTCAGTTTACTATTCCACAATCAGCCGGCATCAAATCAGATCAGAGGATATATTCCAACCCCGACTGGCAGCGTAGTCCAATGCCATGCAAGGAAATCCGAGTTTACACGAGTTATCCTTCATAAACAGCTCGGAAAATACTGCTGCCCCCCTACCCCATAAAAAAAACTTTCCTCCCCGTCACAAAGTTTCTTCTAGGGCGCAAAACATGCCCAGTGTTACCGAGCAGCGCACTTGTCAACTCAAAAGAAAGTTTGCAGCCACTAAGGAGGTGGAACGCGGTTTTAAAAGGTACGAGATGATAGTTGTCCGATGCAAAATGTCATAAAATCCATCAGCGTGCGTTCCCCTGGTGAAAAGAGCGTCTTACGCGTCTCTTTCTCTTCTTCCGCCGACAGCCTTCGCACTGTTTCTCAGACGCTTTGTCAGGTTTACTAGGGTTTTCTCTCCTCCTTACGTCTCCACACACTGCCCTCCTCCTTCACTCCAGTGGGTGTCATTCCCCCCCCAAGCACCCCCAGTGTAATTCGAGCTGCTTCCTGGCCGCAGTGCTTTTGGGCCCTGCCTTCCTCCGCCCATCAACTTGCTCAAACTGGGTCCGATGCGAGGGCCCCGGAGCTGTCAGACCGCAGTAACAACGCCCCTCAGTGGCCAAGGCAAGACATCTGCGGGAGGGACACACACACACACACACACACACACACACACACACACACACACACACACACACACCACACTAGGCATCCATTCGATACAGTTCAGTATATTTAGATGCTGCAGTGATGGGAGACATATTCAGATAATTTTAAGTAAAAGTACAAATACAACAATGTAAACTATAACTTATTTAAAAAAAAAAACTTATTGTAAAAGTAGCCTACTGAAAAATGATCAGCAAAATGAATTCAAAGATATAGCATGGAAAGCATGTCATCAGCTTCTAAATATGATACATTTTGGAGCAAACTAGTCGACAGTAGCAATACAACAATATTAAAATCAATACTTAAAATATAGCCTAACAGTTTGAAAGTCATGTAATTAGTAGATCCAATATTTCCATCTGAAAGCATAAAATGGAAATACTCCAGAAAAATACAAATCCATCCAAATTGTTCTGAGATACACAATTTGAGTAAATACTTTCTTCCGTTCTACAACTGAGATGCTGCATGAGGGTTGAGACATCAACCATTACAATCAGAATCAGACGTCTTGTGTAGCACACTTACAGCAGCTCAGTCCTGTGTCTTGCTCAAGGACACTTCGGCCAGCCTGCTACTAACTTTACTTCAATAATGTCAACTTTCTAACTTTTGCAGGAAGGGCAGATGGGGAGTGAAATCTGCAACATCTGCACGTGGAAAAGCATCAGAAGCTTATTTGGGTGTCATAACAACGTAGTGAAGATCACGAGGAGCACGATGGAAATAAAACACAAACACAATCTTGATTATTTGTCATTTATGTGGAATAACGCCTTTGCATTATACACATTTTGATAAAGAGTGACATACACACAGTAGTGAAATGTAGTTCAGTATGCTTATTTAAAACAACTACGTTTCTTGTAAATTACTTTTTTACAGGTCACAGGTCCTCTGCAGGATACTTCCATATATTACGTGATCACATGAAAGCAAAGGGGGGGGGTTAGTAAGGTTTCTATGATACAGCGCATTGTTGCAGAAGGAAAACTGAAGTTCATAACTTTTCTACGGATGAACAGATCTGTCCACAGCTACCCAGAGAGACTGAAGGCTGGCCCCCTGTAGCTCGTCCCCCACTGTTTCAAGCTGTCTCCTGCATTGGTTCAGGCGTCCAAGTGCTCTGAAAAAGACACAGGGGGGGTGGAAGACTCTAATCTCTGCAGACTCTTTTTATTTTTGTCTCACTTCCACTGCTGAACACCTCTTTTTTATAAACAAGGGAGGGAAAACTTTTCCATTCATTTTGAATAGAGGCACTAACAAGGCTTTTTTTTCTTTCTTTTTTTACAGGTTTGGACTGTGAATGGAGACTTCTACGTCTGTTTTTCTCTCCTCTCCCATCTCTGCCTCCACAAGTAAAGCCATCAGATAACAGTGGAGCTGACAGGTTGGCTAGTAATAAAGAGGGCGCCAGAGGTGAGGAAGGAGAGTTTGACTCATTTTTTAAGAGTGGCACAAAATACCCCCCACTGTTGCTCCCTCTCTGTGTCTCTTTCCTCCTACAACAGACGTCTATTTACAATCACCCAATTTATTTTGCTGCTCGGGCATCCCACATTTGAAAGGAACCTCATCAAGCAGAGTCTCATGGGCCTTTGACTGAGACCGGGATGGACTCAATGCCCTTGCGCTGTGGTATCCGTCAACCTGTTATTGTCCCTCTTCATCTCCAATCTTTTCTTCAGTCCTCTTTCTTCCTTAATCCTTCCTGCGCCAGCAGCCACAGTGTTAGGAATTAGGAAGCCGAGTGAGAGAAGAAAGTGACGAGCTAATAGCTTGTCATCAGCATCTTAGATGAACATTTTGATTCGTTGTTGATAGAAATAATCAGAAGGCCAAAGGTTCTCCAATAGCCGCGTGTTAATGATGGGAATACTTCTTACTGCTGTGGCGATTGGAGCGAGCTGGGAGGGATGTTTGATGCGAAGCCACTCACCAGTCATTAAGCATGCCTCCTTCTGCTATGCAAATTCAAGATACTGTTGAAGAGAGCTAATCATTAACTAGCTGTGGACTGGCTAATTGGTTCACATTAAAGTTCCCCTACACTACAAAATCTGTTTTGCTCATTGTAGTTTCACATGGACGATTGACCGTGCAGAATGATGGGATGTTCAGAGTCTGACAGCAGAAGGCTGATCATCTGCTGAGGAGGGGAAGTTTGTCTGTGCTCACCTGTAAGACACGTGCATACAAATATGATTTTGTGACATCATAACTAGTTTGGAAGCCAATTGTGCTCCAATATGCTACTTATCCAAGTGGGATGTGGAAACTTGAAAAACATAGATTGATAATTGATTTTTTAGAGACGTAGGAGAAACCATGCATCCAGCTTTTGAATGCAATTTTTTTTGTAATTTTATAATATAATTTAAAGAAAATTATCGGAACATCATCATCAATATCTAAAATCCTGCTGGAGCTGCTGCCCCCGCGACCCGATACTGGATGAAGAGGGATGAAGATGGATGGAATTTAAAGAAAAAGAATTGCAAATTATTCCTATAACAGGTTGTTTTTTTTCTAGACGGAATATTTAACCAGTCCACTCAGTTTATAGTGACGTTATGCCGTGGTTCTGCTCAAGGTTTCTGCCTCTTAAAAGGAAGTTTTCCTTGCCTCTGTTGCCTAGTGCTTGCTCTTGGTGGGAACTGTTGGGTTCATCAAATAACATCACAGAGTATGGTCTAGACCTGCTCTTTATGGAAAGCGCAATGAGATAACTGTTGTTGTGATTTGGTGCTATATAAATGAAACTGAATTGAATTGAATTGAATAGAATTATCTTATGTGTTGCCAGTAACTCCTACCTTTTCAGCCATACTAGCGGCTTGGCTCAATGGATGGCAGTGTCTGTTGGTTAGTATACCAGACCAAAATAAACAGGGCCATTATGAGCATAATGTAGACTCCTGTTCCTTATTCTGGGGTTATGAAGGTCTTTCTAACTCTTCTATAGCAGCTACTTTTCAATTGAGGGTCATGTTTCAGACATGTCTATTT
This sequence comes from Etheostoma perlongum, assembly GCA_026937815.1. Classification (NCBI taxonomy): domain Eukaryota; kingdom Metazoa; phylum Chordata; class Actinopteri; order Perciformes; family Percidae; genus Etheostoma; species Etheostoma perlongum. The sequence goes on from CM049387.1 coordinate 10,408,996, forward strand.
TAAGCATCCACACTCATCACAACACATCTTCTCAAATCTCAACAGTGCTATATGAGTAACAACACAAGCAATAGTTGTGGCGTACTCTGTTGGAGGCAATCAACCATTATACTATACCCATGGGCTTATTTTCCTTCAGTAGCACACAGACAATCCCCTCCCTCACAGTGAGCTGGGCCAGAGCGGCCTGAATGCTATTAAAGCCTAACGGAGATATTCAGTGTTGAGAATCACTGAGTACAATACAGACTTGTTCTCCTTTGGAGGATTCTTCTTTCGTCTTCCTTGAGGGTGCTGCTGTTAATCATGAATGGCAGTGATATGTTATTGTAACTTCACTGTGCCAAATCCTAGAGAGATCCCTCCTTTTTCTCCCGATATATCACTGACACTATATCATTAAAACAACAAACGTGGCTGAGTCATATCCTGTGAAAAATATGAAACAAATGCGTAGAGCTGTGTGTGGTGGGGGATGGGGAAGATTGGAGGAAGAAGTAAGAAGTAGACACACGCCTCAGGGTCTTATTGAACCATATACTGTAGCTTCTCTGCAAGCCTGCCCTGGCAGAAAGTGCGAGAGGAAAGTTTAGGTGTTTGGTTAGAGAGAGGGGCGATTGGGGGGGGGGTAGTAGCAGTACAAGAAGTATGATTTGAGAATGGCAAAGTATTTTGAGAGAAAAGGCTCATTCAAACGATGTTGACTCTCTGGGCATCTTCTCCATTTAAGCTCCCTTTAAGCACAGGAGGCATCAACCCATAAGTCAGCAGGTCTTCCTCCTCACTGTCACTGATACTCCGTAATAACCTCATCCACAAAGCCAGGCCACCGCTGTCCTCTCCTCCCCCTCAGCAGGTAACAGAGAGCAGGGATAGAGGGAGTGGATGGAGGGGGAGTGGAGGGTCAATCATCCAGATTCCTCACATGTTTCCACCTCAGTACTCCAGAGTGTTTGAAATAGCTGGCGTGCCTGCAGCTTGAGCTTGTAGTGGAGCTCAGCTGAAAGGGGAGCACAGGGAGAAGGGGGGTAGGTTAATGTTTCCAGCGTCACACTCAGAGTTTGGTAGTTTCAACTCCCTGAAACTGCAATGGGAAACAGAAAAACAGCAGCACAAGAAGCAGAAACATGGGGCGAGCTGCAGTGTTGCAGTATAACTCCTGATCAAAATGTCTGTTTTCCCGCCCACCTGCCTGGCACCATAACTCCCAATAAAAATAACACAGGACTTTTTCCAGGGATGAACACAGAGAAATGCTGAGTAGAACTGACAGCTTTATACCTCTATATAAATTGAAGAATGAATAGAGCATTTTTCCTGGCATTTTAAAAGTGACAAGTATTTCACTTCTTCATTCTCTCTTTGTCTTTGTCTCTCTTTCTCTTTATTTCACCATTCCTTTCTCGCTTTTTCCACAGTCCAATGGTCACACAACACACAAGCATTATGCTCACACACACACACACACACACAAACACATCGCACAGCTCATTTGGTTCAGAGAACAGGTCACTTTAGTCATTCTAGGTATGAGTCATACTTTGCAAGTCAGGACCTCAGCCTGTGCTGACACGGTTGGAGTTTGGTTTGTTTTTCTCCTCAAGCTAACAGTCCTGTACAACACCTCCATATTCCTCTTTAGTGAACGTACACATCCTGACCATGAGTTGTAAGGCTTACACCATTGCAAAGCCAGGGATTCATTAGTTCAGTGACTCAGGGCTCAACGATACCAGTATACGAGCATTGAAATATTCACTTGGTCCTTGTGTCGCTATGGAAAGTTGTGAAAATTATTGAATGTTTTTTCTTACAAAAAGGGAACAAATAGCAACTATTTTGTTCCTTATGCTGTTTGAATCTACTTTTCTTGAATAAAAATAACCAGGACATGTCTTAAAATGTCACTTTTGCTATTGAAACACGGTGGACTCACGTAACAATTACATAATAATGATAAATCCTAAGACCTAGTATAAGAGTTCCACAAGTACAGAAAACAAGCCATCAAGCCAGTAAACTATATATTAGTTTACTATATAATAATAATAATGTATACTTTATTAATCCCACAAGGGGAAATTACAATTTACACTCTGTTGTTATTACACACATTACACACAGGCCTGAATTACACACACATGCTCAGAACCCATACATGCACTAATGGAGAGATGTCAAAGTTATGGTTCCTTCTTATCATATGTAAAAACAAGAAAGAGTTATTTCTTCTTTAAACATTACGTAACCTTGCTTTAAGTAAAGGATCGTAATTTTGGTAAATACATTAATTCGCTTCATGTTGGGGAATTAGATGACAAGATTGAGGCCACTCTACAGCACGCAGCCGGTTAGATTAGCTTAGCATAAAGACTGGAATCAACGATACACAGCTAGCCTGGCTTTGTCCAAAAAATAAGACTTAAATGCTCAGTAATGGATTAGATATTACTTGTTTAAATGTAGGCATATATATAATCTGCAACCTGTCCCTGCTTCCCTGCTGTCAGAGGGAGTTAGACATTAGCGCTGACTGTAGTGATCCCTGCAGTCTCTCTGCCCGGGGCAGCAGGAAGTCAGGTTAAACATTACATGGTGTACAGAGCCGAACTGTTTCAGAACTAGCAGCAGCCCTGAGTGACAACTCACAGGGTTGGTGATTTGTAGTACCTGTAATCTACTGCTCTTACCAGCAGCACTATCCGGTGCTATGAAGAGAACTGATGCTATCTTTGGACATGTCGTCATGGACTCTCTTCTAAAGGCAGTGGGGCTTCTGAAAGACTTTCACTGCATTTTGAAAGCAGGTGTTTTCTATTGAGGGTCTTGACGCCATTTGAAGATGAGCACAGCCTGTCATCGTCTCAGTCGGTGATAAAGTGAGGACTAAAGAAGGCTGAAGAAACAAACCAAACGTATTCAGGGTTTCTCTGGAGTACCCCCATCAGAGCTAGTCATACATTCCCAGCATACACATAGCTTTCATTGTGATTATAGATGGAGGGAGGCCCAGGGAATAAATCCTGAGGTCAGTGAATGGGCTGTCTGACCTTTAACCCCCGGGGCAGAGAAAAGACTGCTCTATATCCTGATGTCATCAGCAAGTCATTACCACCAAGGCTCTCAACACCTCTACCATCCCACCCTAACTCACACTCCTGAGCTGCTATTGGACAAGCCCTCTGGTCCCAGCATCTAAATCACTCTGCAGGGCGGTACTTATAGACTTGACCTTGGCTTGGTGCTGTTTTTCATTCCCCGCTCCCACATTTAACTCTGTTTATTGTTTCTCTGTCTCCCTACCCACCACTCTGTCCAGTGGCAGGAGCACAAGAAATAATAAGCTATGGGTTCAGTGAACAATACTGCTCCATCATGTTTCATTTGGTCCTGTTAGTAACATATAACAACTCCTTTCAAACTCCTAATTATTCTACTCTGTGTTAATATGCTGTATTTGAAATAATCTGTTCATCCACGAGATATTTAGACACGTGTCGGTGGTCCTGTAATACGAAGCATGTTTGCCCTTGTGTGGTTGACAGAGTTTGTTGAAACGAGACTAAGACATTGAGGCAAAGCATATGTTTTCTTAAGAGACGATGGGGTGAGCGGAGGTTAACTATTTTGGCCGTGAACGCCAATCTGAGGCCTAATTTGAGCAGAGCGGTCTCCTGAGAAGTCACCTCCTCACCAGGGCCCTGACCTGTGACCCCCCCCAAGCTGGTTCTGCACTGCATCCAGAGCGATAGATAGATAGATAGAGGACGAAAAGGAAAGTGACAGATATCTTTGTCTTATTAAACATCTCTACACCCTGCATCCTGACAAACAGCTCTTATGCACACGTCACAGAACCACCACAACTCTCAAAATACAAGTAGGTACAAACTTAGATTTCTCTGCGTGTATTTGTGCATACTGTTTTCCGGCTGTTTACATAGTTTCCCAGTCTTAGTAACAGAGGAGCGGCTTGACTCAAGGCTTCAGGTTGCAGCATGCCCACCTCCGCAGCAGACTGACAGATTTACATTGTAGTCTTCCACATTGTTCTGCACTTGCATGTCCTTATCATGCTGTTGCGCAATGGCATCCCTTAAAAAAACCCATATCTCAGCATCTACCGCTTTATATTTGTCCCGCCCTCTTGCCCAAGGCAATGGCAGGAACCCTGAGATGTGCAAAGCATAGCAGATTAAAAACTCCTACTAGGGTTATAAAACTGCCAAATACTTATGAAGGCACCTGGATAGACTCCTCTGCAGAAATGAATGCCCCTCAAGACAAAAGACCCATTGACAAATTCATTTATATAAAGGATTATACCTACACCAACCTTGGAGACGTGCCAGGAAAAGTCTTTACAATTCTGCCTTCATGTAAACAGACGTGTATGCATGAACATGTCTCGGCTAATGTACACTTTCATCGTTGGAAAACTGCACCGTACAAATAAATTAATCAAGCAGAATGCTACACTTCCTTTCAAAGCACTATTTGTGCATATTCCATCAATCATGATCAAATCACTTTGGAAAAGTGGGACGAGGCCAACGGGCAGAACTGTTCCAGCAAGGCAGAATTTGAGCAAAGAATGATGGAATTGTAAATGTGGTCTGTGTTGAGAAGTACAGAGAGCAGTAGAGAAATACATCAGCGAGTTGAGGTGTAATATAATGTTTTTCAGTAAAGGATTGGATTTAGTTTGGTTTGTGCACCTTCAAATGAGGTATACTTTATAAGGTTTAAGGGGTTTCCAAGTGCTAACTAATGGCTTTTTATAAAACATGTAATTATGCATTATAGATTAGTAACAGGCAATTTTTAAGGAAAAACTTTTAGGTTGCCAGATTGTAAAAAAGAAAGAAAATAAAACAAATCTAAAACATATCCTCTTTCATCATAATGTCCTTTGTCGTTTTAGCTTTAATTAATGAGGACGATCCCACCGATGGACTCTTTAACCACTTGGACTCTGGAAAAGACTAACAAGGTGGACTATATACCTTTCCTACGAAGCCATAAGTACGTCAGTTATATTGTTCATAAATTAAATTGTAGATGTTTTCCAGAAAGCATGCAGATGAATGCACCTTTACAGATCTAGCTTTAAAAAGAAAGTTGTGTGTACAGTATTGTTAAAAAAAAATGTTAATTAAAAAAGGTTGTGCAGGAAGAGGACAATCATCAGCCAAATAGATTTTATACAACTTAGGCCAACCCAAAAATCTTTAGCAATGGGTTATTATTGATCTGTTAACCATTTTTAAACTATTTATGAATCATTATTAAAGCCATTAGTCACAACTTGTAAAAATTCTATATAGAAAACACAGTGTAAATAAAGTATTTTTCATTAGGAAGAAGTATCATTGAGTTTGGATTCTAGTCCCTTTTATTGCACACATATTACACATAGAGCATGTTTTACTCTTTAATTTAAAGTTAAATAAAGTTAAACATCCTTGTACATTTATAATGTACTTGGTATTACCTAGTGCGTGTTTTAAGGTAAACTGTCGCTATAAACAACCTGTAGCAGAATGGATGAATTTGTGTAACAAGATGATATGCCTTGTCAGCCTGGAAAAGACACACGTAATCTATCATCCAGTGGAATCGGCGTGTTTGCTGTAATTAAATGTACAGCCAGTGCAGTGCAGCAGTGTGGGAACACCTCAGCTTGTAATTACTGTAACAGTGAAAGTCGGAGACACACCTTGTAAACCGATCCCTGAGAATCCTGATGTTCACACTGAACGCCACTCCCCTGTCTCTTCCCCTGGCTGCACAGCTAAGCTTAGGTAAAGCTGCAGGAGAAAGCTCCCCCCCCGCTTCACATACCCATCTCAACCCCTGGCCCGGCCCCTCTCTCTCTCTCTCTCTCACTTGCCTGTGCTACCCAGCACGAGCTGTCACTCCTTTAGTGTGTCACCGTAATTCACAGTGACAACAAACAACTGGCCATGCCACACACTACCCATGATCCCTCACAGATAACTGAAGGGGGGGTTTGAAAGTTGGAGAGAGAAGAAGTGAGGGTGCAGACCGGGACATTAAGGAAGGGACAAAGGGAAGCAAAAGAGGGCATAGGGTAGAAAGATTAGAAGGAAAGGGACAAAAGGGGAGGAGAAGCCATTGTCAATTATGTGTTTCCTTCCACATTATGACAACCTGCTGCGTTGCTGCAGCAAAAAAAAAAAATAATATTTCGCTATACGGTTGTTGTTATTACAATAGGCCACAATGAGGCTGACAATCAATATGGGCCTGTCAGGCGGGTTGATAGGTTGAGGAATAGTAGTTGACCTCTGACCTCGAAGCATAGAAAACAGACAGAGGTGGTGTGAGGGGGGCAGTTTAAGTTTCACACCCTTTCTCAATTGCAGCGCTTAGATCGAGGTTTTGTTCAGGTCTGAGGAGCATTTTCTTTCCCTGAGAGACCTTAAGTACCTAAAAAGTGAACAAAAAAGACAGGGAGGGAAATGGAGGAAAATAGGGGCAAAGGGAAGAATACCAATTAGTAGAGAAATAGGAATGAAATGGAAATAGGCTGGGAGAGAAAGAGAAAAGGGAACATGACCCAAGGTTCAGTCGACGACAAGGCATAAATCAAAGATGCCGTGAAAACACGACACCTTTGGGCTCTCTGTTTTGCGTTGCAACCGCGGAGCCAAACTTTTCTCAGCAGAGCGCGACCAGTTCTGAGGCTTCATGTGCTAATAGTACTGATCAGTTGTTGTTTATCTACCATTACTCTGAAGAGCCAAATCAATCACTGCGTAAACATTAACCAGGGTGCTGAGAGCTGGAGGGCGGGAAACTCGTTCAGGGAAAAAGAAGGAATTCACTCATGCACGGCATGACAAACAGGCACACAGAGAGTGGAGAAAGTCCTCAACCTGTAGATAAGAGAAACACTTTTTTAAGATGAAATTTGAAATTTGGATTTTTTTTGTATATAACACATTTTTTATGCACCAACAACGGGACTGTGCAGAAATGATGTTTAGTAGCGATAGCTCTTAAAGTTTTAAACCTCCTCCTCATCATGCTCTTACAGCCATCTTGTGGTGGTGGCAGCATGTGTGCCATGTGTATTTCATTGGATGTCCTCTGTGTTGGACCATCACAGCCCCCAGCCAGTCTAGACAGGGAACTTGTTTATTCCACTACAACAGCACAGAAAAGCATGTGTCAAATTGTCCCATCTGTAACATTATCCCTGGGGTTAGTAGTGACTGTGTCAGCTACCCGCAATGTTATCGAACAGACAGGATGTTTAGCTTTGTGGTTATTGTTAAGTGAATAATTGGATATGAATTTTAAACCAGTGTCTGTGTGCCAGTTTGGATGTTGCACATTGTGCTATTTCACAACAGTGACAGTGTAGAGTACAGTATGCATTGCATGCTACACAGTACAGTCCTGTTGAAACTGACAAGTTTGTAGTAGTGTACAGATTAGGGTAAAGCATGGTCTAATACAGCACAGTTGAGTAAAGCAGAAATTAGCAGTTTAAATGCTATAGAGAAAAGTCAGAATAGCATCTAGCAGTGCAGAAGAGTACAGTAGAGTGCAAAAGGTAGAGTAGAGTAGGCTAGAACAGAGTAGTAGTGTGAAGTAGAGGAGAATGAAGTACAGTACAGTAGTAGAGACTAAACTGGGTGGGTGGGTGGGTGGGTGGGTGGGTGTGAATAAAGAGGGCAGTAAAGTGAAAGAAAAGTAGGGTAGAGAAGAGTAGAGTAGAATAAAAAGGATAGAGTAGTGTACAGAAGAGAATAGTAGAGTACAGCACAGTACAGTAGAGAAGAGTAAAGAAGAGTAGAGTAGAGAAAAGTAGAGTAGAGTAGAGAGAAGAGTACAGTAGAGTAGAGAGAAGAGTACAGTAGAGTAGAGAAGACTTAGACTTCTCTTTATTAATCCTTTTGGGATGACTCCTGCAAGGAAATTGAAACTTGGAAACTTGGAAATTGAAAGAGAATAAATAATAGAATAAACTGTGGCTGGGTGGGTGAGTAAAGATGGCAGTAGTAGTAGAGTACAGCAGAGTACAGTACAGTAGAGTACAGTACAGTACAGTGAGAAAAGATAAAGTGTGAGAGGGTAGTGTGATTAAAGAGGACAGTAGTTTAGAGTAGAATTGGCCATAATTTCATTTATATCTTTATTATTTCCAGAGATCAGTGGATCACGCAGTCTTCAGAGAAAACAAACAACACACTGATGACAGATGAGTTGTTTTAATTTCTTCTGCCTCACGCTAGAAGATGGATCCACCATCTGGGTGTCAGGCTGCTTGGCTGCTGGGTGAACTGCCTGCCTATGGTGTGGGGGTCTGTGAGGGGGTGTCGGGCCATGTGTCCCCTCTGAGGGGGGCACAGGGGTCTTGGTGGGCCTTGTAGCCTGTGACCATGATGCCTGTTCCCCTGACCTAAAGCACCACCCCTCACCCCAAACAAGACACATGCATCCAAACACACATGCACAATACCAGGTCAATGGGCACTTGCTCAATCCATTAACACTCTGTTAGCTTTTATATGAGCTTACAATGTTATGAAAAGCACATGTCCAAAGGTTGCAGTACAATGGAAAAGCTGGTGACCAGATTCACACTCTGGGTCTGGTAAAAGTTAGTAATACCACATACTGTTCAGGACAACAAGGCAAAAGTAGCAATTCTCCATCTGGTCCGTTATTTACAGCCTTAGTTAGAAGTTTTTTAACTTTTAGAGTCCTATAAATCTATGGTAAAATATAATCTCCCCTACTTGCACATGTAGGTCTCAACATCAAAAATAAAAACACATAATCATGTTTGAAGCTGGATCGGATGAAGAAGTGATTTTGAAAGCTTGAGGCTTTACCAAAGACAGTCCCCAAAACACACCACAGACCTCCCATCCCAAGCACACTGTGTGTGTGTGTGTGTGTGTGTGTGTGTGTGTGTGTGTGTGTGTGTGTGTGTGTGTGTGTGTGTGTGTGTGTATTTGGCATGTATAAAAGATGATGCAGCTGGAGTTTAATAGGACTGTAATCTACTGATAATTGAAAAACAGACTGCATCACTGTGTTCTCTCTGTTTTTACAGGTTGTTCTGTAGATTTTTATTCAACTGATCACAGACAGTTACCCTGTCAGACTGTACGACGTCATGCAGAAGCAATCAATTAGTAAATCTGCATATAAAAGGAAGGCTTAAAACCTTTCCACTTCAAGTTCGGTGATAATACCAACAGCACACTGCACCACTCCCACACACATGTGAAACAAACCAAATGCACGTAACGCCAAGTGAATACATGAAGTACATAGCACACAGAGTTGTAATTGGGCTTTGAGAGTATAAGAGCGGGTGTGTGGGCACATCTGCCCCTGGTATCCGGGCTCTGTGTTTGGGGGGCCACGGGCAGACCGCTGCTGGCGTGGAGTTTGAATAGGCCGGCGGCTGAGCTAAGAGAGCTGTGTGCACATGGCTTCCATGGCTAATCTGCTAATGTATTCCAGAGGTCAGGAGGGTTTCGCACCAAATCAATGGAGGGATTTACACAGCTTTCCCCTGGAATGTGCTCCATCCGCACTCTGCTTCGGGAAAAACAGCCACCTCTGCTTTGCCAGGCCGTCCAATTTTCCGCGGCATTTAACCACAAAAGAGGAAGAGTGAATTGGAAAAAAACAACGACAGAGACATGCATTGAAGCGCTCTCTTACCCGTCCCTTCTCTTTTACATGTCCAACACAAAAAGTCAGCAGCGACAGCCTCAGGTTTGCTGCTGAGATGTTTATTGCCCATAGCTCTATGTCCAACCACATACATGCACTTTGGTATTTAAGAGCTCACTGACAGAGATTACCGAGCAGAGATGTAAGATATGGCTGAGCTTTTACATATGGGGACAAAAGGTGAAAAAACAGCAGGGAGGGAAAAAATAAAAGCAGCGAGGACCTCAAAGTCAATCCACAGTTTTTGAACTGTATCCTCTCTAATCCAAGAGGCCTCAGTACCTTAAAGAGAAGATACGAGTCACGTTGATATATCAGCATGAAACCACAGTTCACTTGAGAAAATCTGTGCACCATCAGCATCTACAGCCGGCTCTTATAAAATAAAGCACTAAGGCTTAAAATGCTCCACGTGAACTTATAGAAGGTCAACTGAAATGGGGCAGAAAATGGAAGCAATGTGGGGTGTCATGCTGTTCGAACAAGACGTCACAGAATTGTTTCTCCCTGCTTATAGATTCTTGATTGACCCTAGTTGAACTTATATAACATCCGTGTTGGAATGAGTGCTTTATTACCACAGTTAATATAAAAAAGCTTGCACAATTTAACAGGAATCAAAGCACATTATAGAAGATTGTGATAGATATTGTTAAACTCTCTCTCTCTCTCTTTCTCTTTCATCAGGTGGGCTGTAAATGGCATTCTGTTTCTGTTTTCAGTTATTTAAGGTACAATGCAAATGATTTGGTTCTTACAAGATAAAAAACTTAGATTCAGAAGTGTTAGATAATTTATCTTGTGAGTGAATTTCTTATTTTAAGTGTTCAACTTTACACAATAATCTTAAATCAAACAAGCTTGTCAGGTGAAGCTCACTGCATGGACAGATCATTTCACCTTTTCCCTCAGATTTAGTGTTTTTATCTTGTATTTAGACACCCCCTTTTTTTGCAGTGTAAATTCTGGGCCGTGACCCTGAAGCAGATGCCTACAGTGATTGCTAGACAAAGAAAAAAAAAGAGAGAGAAGGTTTTGAGAGAAAATAGTAGGGAGGGAACGTGGCCCACTCTGAAGCCTAGCACTCAATGTGTGTGATATGTGAACATGGGAGATCTTTCCATCTTCTTATCTGTAGTGTGTCTGTGTGTGTTTTATGCGAATGTGTGTCAGTCAGGTCTTGTGTGTGTAGGAATGCACCAGGGTTATGCAGCGCTCGATCCCTCCTCTCCTCTATGTCTCTGACTGTTGGTCCGAGCCCGGCTCAAGTCATAAATCAGCCAGCGGGAGAGAGGAGGACACCCGAACCCCGACACTCAGACACAGAGTACAGGGGCCCTGGTCTTAAATCCAGACAGCCCAGCTTGGACCAAACCAACACACAAAGAGAGAGAGAGAGAGAGAGAGAGAGAGAGCACTTTCACTGGCCTTAAACTCAGTTATAGAGGTTAAAGGTCAGATTCATATAAATGTGTTCAGCTCCACACGCTTTGAATGGGAGATTGATGTTCCACTTCTTATGTTATTCCTTAAAATAACTCAGGGTGAGATGTGTTTTGTATAACTCCCACATGGAAGGTAGATCAAAAACATAGTTTTAGGTAAATACTGCATTTACAGTATAGATCTTTGGAGGACAGAACTATAAAGGCAGATTCAGATTAAGATCGTTACCCCATATTTTAAACTTGTATAGACCCACACACCTGATGCTACATGCACTGTTTGTATCGCATACTTTTCTGAAACTCTTCAAAATGCTCTTATCCTCTGCCCTTCTTTTGATATATCATCCCCTCCCTCTTGCTAACTTTTGCCATCCTTCTCTATCATCCAGCTGATCTGTCTGCGGCTGCTTGCTTCGCTGCTGCAATGCTACATGATCTGTTTACCAATAACAGGCTGAGGGAGAGAAACAACAAGAGACCGTTTGATGGGGATCTGAATCGACTCACACTGTTAGCCTCAAGCTCAGAATCTGCAGCACGAAGGGGGCGCGATGGTCTCAGAAGAAGACATTTGAAGACAATTTTAGTGTCATTTAATCTACAAGAGTAGTTTGAAAGAATAGTCTGACATGTTGGGAAATATACAGTACTTATTTGCTTTCTTGCCGATAGAAATGCCTATGCTAGATGGGAAGGATAGATGTTTCCAGCTGTTTCTAGTCTTTGTGCACGCTGCGTCTGTTATCATACAAACATGAGAGAGTGGCACTGATCCTCTTATCTAACTCTCAGTAAGAAAGCAAAAAATCATATGTTGAACTACTTAATAAGCTGTTAAGTTGTTCAGTATATTACTTTCTACATTATAGAGGTTAAAATTAAAGAGGGCTAAGCTTCATCCTCTCAGAATCTCCATCCCAACCCACCAAGTTCACCTGCACCCCCCATGACTCACCCCCACCCAGCCTCACAGGCCCCATCCTCCTCATTGCCATGATCTCTCCATTCATCTGCCAGTGTTTCCTGTGCCTGGGGGGGGGTTGGGGGTTCAGAGGTTTGATAAACCCATAAAAGGCCCCCATGTTAGCCCATGAAGGCCTCGGGTGGCCTCTGTCACCCGTTCCCACAGCCCGCCTGTCTGTCAGCCCCTCTGACTGACAAGCCCTGTCACCCCACACCCTGATGCTCACGCCCGCTCCCCCCCACCCGGCTGGGGCCTGCCACTTACTAATATGACAGACAAAAACTTTAGCCTCACACGTTTGACCCTTGTCAGTCCACCAGTGGGGAAGGAGGGGAGGAGACAGCGTGGGCACGGTGCCCAGTGACTCCACTTCGTCCAGTCATGAACAGGGTCTCTTTCTGTGGCCCTCCAGACTCTTTGAAAAGGAAGAATGCACCATGTTAAATCTGCCTACAAGGGATGGTGGGCGGTGTGAAATGACTGACACTGATGCCACCCTCCCCCTGGCACAATGACACAGATGCTGCTGGCAGGAGGCTCGGAGCACAGCGCTGTGCTGAGGGACAATTACAGGATATTTAGTGTTTGGTACCAACTTGGCAACAGAGTCTCTGATCAGACTCTGATATGTTTTTAAATGTTTCAGTTCATATTAACCAGCACAAGCTGGATAAAAAAGTGTTCTCTATTTCAGTAATGACTCGCACCATAAAGTGTGCTGTTGACCAAACTCTTCTGGAGGACTTTTGGTGACTTGCTGAGAAGTTAGTTTAGTAATCCAGCTATTTACTTACTTTAAATAGCCAGATTTGTATTTTTCACCCCTTCCTGCCTAGATTGTGAAACAGTGGCGTCTTTGTCTGTAGGGCACTTCTTACGCTTTACTTACCCTTTCCTCCATCTGTACTTTCTATAAGTGCCAGGCCACCCTCTGTGTATCTGCATCATCTAATATTTTTATTCAAAGAAGAAGTGGACAGTTAACTGAAAAGATTTCATTAAACTGTAGGGAACCTTTTCATGCAACTTAGTTCTAAGCGACACCCTAAAATTAGCTGAAGATTTGCATGCAACTGAGCTGCAATAAACCACGCAAGCAAAAAGTGTTGTTAATGTTGAACTGGAAGTGTTTCCTGTAATAGTAAAGGTAAAAAAAAAAAAACTTGTGAAGGCTGCAGCTCTAACTTCCAGGATGGATTTAGTTTCACTGTACAATGCCAGCATTTGTCTGGAAATAAACAGTTTTGTTTGTGTTATGCTTAGAGTTACCTGCGTATAATTTCCAGCTCTAGGTAGTAGTATGTACAGTGATATTTCAATCCTACATTGTTCCCAAAAGGATACGGTTACTAGATATGTTCTCTATCTGGTTGGTTGGCACCTTACACCATGCTGGTACCCGACCACAGACCCATATCTCAGCCCTACGTTGAAGGCCGGGGGTGTGTATCCCAGCCAGTCTTGTCTCCAGACACACGTCAGTGTGATGGAAAGTCTCCTAAGCAGGCCAGGAACACAGCTCACCCTGTCTGAAGCCAGCTGCTTTAAAGAACCGGAGAAGAATTAAAAGGAAACTTATGGGAGGGAGAGAGGAGGCTTACTGTCAGAAAATGAGATAATTTGAAGGGGCAGCCTTGGACACACACACACACGCACACACACACACACACACACACACACACACACACACACACACACACGCAGACAGGTTAATGCTGTGAAAAAAACACAGCAAGAAAAAAGTGGTGTTATCGTAAAAGGATAATGAATGTGCCTTTCCTTGCGACCCTGAAACTCATAACAGTCAGTTTCAGTGTCTAGTTTGTGATGGTAGTTTCCACGGAGACGACAACCTGGTTCCAGTGTGGTGACCAGGGACAATGCAGGTCATGCATGACTGTTTTGGTCTTTGTCTCTGTGTATCTCACTCCATCTGTCTCTATATCCAATGACACCAATTACTATTTTTTGTGTTGGAAAAAAGGGAGTGCATAATACCACATTTTAAACACAAAAATCTAATTTGCATTCTGCTGCTGTTTTTTTTTTTGGGGGCGGGGGGCACAAAAGATCAATTTTCTTTCACTCAATTCTCAACTTTATACCCCAACCTCCCTCCTCATGTCTAGCTGCTGTATATCCTGTGTGGTGAGCTGGCACCAGGCTCCAAGAGCCTTCCTGCACAGACGTTTTTGATTCAAGCGCTGAAGTTTCTTGGGTTCTCTACATGTGTGGCGTAGGCCATCTTCTTCCCCACTCTGTTTACTGAGCAGTAAAACCCCGAGGCCACAGACCAACGTGGGCTCACTCTGAGGCTCCTCATTCCCACCAGAAAGGAAGACATTTCATGAGGAATAATACTAATAACGTGACCAGAGCCCAAAACACTTCCTTTCCCGCATCTCTGCAGATCAGGTTTTTGTAATATTATTCTTCATGTTACAGTACTGGCTGCCAGAGTGCCTCGTGAACACTAACCCCAAAATTATCTATTGCTTTTTCAAAGGGGTGCACTTGAGAATCTTTCTCAGTCCAAAGCACACCAACAGTAGACTCATTCTAAACCCCTAAAAAGGCTGAAATGGTCCCTTTTATGCAGCACGCTGGGGTTTTTTTAGTGGCTTGTAAGTGAATTAGAACTGCCTTAAAAATGCCCTTGAGGGAACAGCTGATAGAGGGAACAAACCAGAGAGAGACGAGTAAGACGACAAAGGAAAGGAGACGCTAAGATAAGTAAAGGGTGAGAGAAATTGAGTAAAAGAGATGAAGAGAGGAAGAAAAAGAGGAAGAAAAGTCCTGGCCTTCTTTTCCCTAACTGGATTCCTGGGTAATGAGTGGCTCGTAATGGTACTGCGCCTCAATTCGCCAAATGAAACAGAGGCCCAGCCAGCCCCATGATGTTTATTTCTCTCCATTTTTTATCTTTTCCTTTTTCCATTTTTGACATACAAATCATACATACATACAGAATCTGCATTTAATTTGTATGGCAGCCCACTGTTTCCTTCCTTTTTTTCTCATCTGCTACCCTATATTTTTTCTTGCAGAGTCCTCTAGCCAAAGCAGGGATTTGTGGCTTGCTAACCAACGGAGGGGATATTTTCTGAGAAATCCCCTCTGCCAACAACTTTCTTTCTCAATAACATTGCTGCCTCAGATGCTGACCTGAGCATTGAATCTCTAATAAAATAGACGTTGGTCCATGCTGTCTTTGTTATGCAGTGACCTAGAGTTGAACTTAAGTTTTCAGAACAATGTCAAAGAAAAGAGAAGTGAAATATTTCTACTTAATGGTTTTTACTCGGATGAGTGCTGGTATGAATGTATAGTCAGTGAATCCCCGTGCATGCATCAGCAAAGTCAGAAATAAACCTGCAGTGAGCACTTTAAGCCTGCACACTCACGCACATTCAACAACCCAACAACCCCAGTAGTGTGGATCGAGACTGATCAACTCTGCGAGCCACTGATGGGCCCCGATCCAGCGGCCACAGCGGCTGAATGAGAGCCGGCCCGGCTGCATGCCACGGGGGATTTCTGAGACCAGTGAATCTCTCCTTCTATCTCGGTATGGCTCAGAGGCTCTGGCTTTTGCAGAGAGCATGATATCTGGCCACGGTCCTTGTTTGGTTCGATTTACGGGCGCCATGTAGCGACCGCAAAACTCAAAACCCAGACATGAATTCTCTCTCTGCGTACGCTGTTCAAGCAAACCACATCAACCAAAGTTTTTAATACAATTGTGGTTTATATTGATGTATTGGCTGCTACCTGAACTCACAGAAGTTGACATTTTAAATACATTTGAAGAGTTTCACATCATTCTCAGGAGTGTTTTTGTGGGTACACTTTACAAAATCATTGAATGCATTCATTTTTGTAGAAACTTGGTAGGGTCATGGTGTAGTGTGTGACTGTGGCAGCCATGAACACACCACCACTTATTCAAAATGATATCATAAAGATGACCAGTACATTAAAACTGTTTCCCAACTGAAGTCTTTTCCAGACTTCACTACCCCGTCCTTTTCCCCATCCGTCCCCCTTTCCTCCTCCATCCACAAATGGCAGCTCCACCAGCAGCCGCACCCTCTCCCGCTGTCATCCTGAGCCAGGCACTTTGACAGACTGTCCCCGCTTTTTGCCAGAAATAAAAATATTTGTTCAGTCAAGTGTTTCTGCAAATGGCGTGATGGTCTCATGGGATGTTGGGCAACTGGAGTTCAGGTGGCCGGGTCCTTAATGATGGACTGTTTTCAGGTTTTTTTTAAAGATAATTTTTGAAATTTTTTTATGCCTTTAATGACAGGATAGCTGAAGAAATGAATGAGGAGAGAGAGGGGGGAATGACATGCAGATAAGGGCCACAGGTTGGAGCCGAACCCTGGCCCCCTGCGTCAAGGAGTATATACTGTATGGGTACCCACTCTACAAACTGACTTATCCAGGCACCCTATTGATTTCAGTTCTGTCATTTGATTTCTCAGAGAAAGACATCAGTGTCTCCTTCCACACATAATTCTCTGAAACATTGAGGGTAGCAGAAGCTGGCTGAGGGTTCCTCCTCTAAACCAAATAGTGGCCCCATGGTACACAGCACCTCCCCTCTGAACCCTTAGCTCCCTGAGCCATGGCCTGATTCAGCCTGGTACGGACATCTGACTGCACCAGTTGAGCTGAGACAAGGCGCATCAAACATTTCTGACATTTCTCGAATGTGTGGCTAATCAGGAATGGGTGCTCATGTGTGGAGGATTCTCTAACTGGAGGAAGGAAAAGGGGGGAAGGTGATGCGGTACAGCGATATAACACTTTGGGAGGTTGAACATACAGTTCTGCAAATGATCTGCCTGTGATTTCTATATTTTTATAGGTTTATAGGCTGTTCACGTCAATATAACTTTATGAATATATTAATGTGTGGGTCAACCATGCTGTGAGTACATAAATCCATGAACTCTGTGTGAAACATGTGGTGTAACAAACCCTTTTTAGCCACTTTGACAATTAAGAACATATATTGCAAGTACTTACAGTTGAAACCTAAGCATAAAAACAATTGTTACGAGTGGAGAAATTGCTTATTAAGATATTATAGGTTAGGGGTAAACTCATTACTGGTTATTATTAAGGGCCAACTGCATTTAGAGCATGAAAAGAGGTGTGAGTAAAGAGGGAAAATATGAATCTGATGTGCATTTTGTGTAAGAAAAGTGTGTGAATCGTTGCTACCTGCTTTTAAGGCAATCCCAGAAAATCCATAGGAATTTGCATGCAATCTCTGCAGCAAATATACTGTCTACTACGACACCTCCATCAGGAAAAACCCCATTACCGACACGGTGAAGAACAACGGTGTCAAAAGGAAATATTTATCTGCCATGACTTCTCTCTTCAGGCTGGAGTTGTGCAGCCTGCATGGGCCATAAATATCAGAGCTTTTGTAATCTTAATTATACAGACATATTTTCTGTTCTCCTCCACGGGCCAGCTCCCCCTCAGACCCAGCAGGTTGCCGTGACAATGCCAAGCACTCCCCTCCACAACAACAACAGCAGCATTCAACAGGCGAAGATTTAGAGCTCTGCAAATATTGGCTGCTCGCCTTCATGTGTCAAGAATGGGAGGGATACAATGTAGGGGGGGGTGGTTGGTGTTGATCGTGACTCTCGCCTCTCAGGGGCCTTTTGGTGTAAACGTACATGTTTTGCATGGTTTGGGCCGATTGTCCAAACAAATCCTGTAAACAAATTCTAAAACGGCGCCCTTTATTTGGACGGCGAAAACCGCATACTTGCGTATCAATGATGTCATCACAACACCCCTCAACCTCTAGCCTTCGAACTCTTATCCCGCGACGACATCTTGTAACAACAATGGCGGACTACGCACTTGTGTTACTGCTAGGGAAGATAATGGGGCTATTAGGGTTACTACTGTAAGTCTGTTTGTATACAGCGTGCTAGCTTTATGTGCAGGCTCCGCCTCATCTTCTCCAGTTGTTGGTGAATTTCTGTAGCAGAAACAGAGCCACCTACTGTATATAGGCCTGGAATATGAAGCAGCGTGTCGAGTCTTTTACAAATGGATCCGTTTGGACACATATATTCTTGAAACGATGCTAGGGAAGACAGGGGAAAAAAATTGTTTTGGTACGTGTGCAATATATTTGCCACATCCAGTAGAAACTAGAAGGACAAGGCGACAGGGAGAGGTAGCCTATGTATCCGTAGCAGTTACATAAAATTGAGGCAGAAAAAGCAGCAGGGAAAGAGCAATCAAAAGAAGATTTAGATCCCCAGAAGAGACAGTGAACATATTGAGAGTTGGGTCGACTCCCACCGCCGCCCGAAAGCTCTCCTCTATTCACCCTGACACATTAGTATTCTAATGCCAGTGGGAATATGTATGACTGCATCGGAGAGAAAGAGATGCACAAGCCTGTGCCAGAGGAGCAGGGGGAAAGACAATGAAGGGGTGAACAGAAGAGAGACATTAATGTGGTAAAGTCCTGTAGGGAGAGAAGCATTAACACCATAGAGGGGGTTTTATATGATGACACTATTTATTTCCCTGCAGTCATTGTCTGCGTCTCCATGCCGACACAGCAGAGCTTTAAGACCAGAGGGGCTCTCTTCTCATGCGGATGCACCCTGGTTTACCTTTATTGTCACCCAAGGAATTGATAATAATGAATTGGCGTACAGCTTTTGTTCTACAATGCTTGTCTTCGGTTATAGTTTAACCTCACGCGCTCACATCCTTTACTTAGTAAAAGTACCAATACCGCACAGCAAAAATACTCATTTAGAATGACCTAATGGTCCTGCATTTAAAATCCTACTCCAGTAAAACTAAAGAAATATTATCAGTACATGTAAAAGTATCAAATGTAAAAGTACTCTATAGAAAGTTGCCTTAAAATTGTACTTATGTACAGTAAAGTACTTGTAAATGTACCTGGTTACGGTCCACCACTGGTGAAAAGGATAGATTTTCCTTCCTAACCAATGCTTAGTTCATTCTATGATTGTACAGAAAACAGCTGATCAACAGTTTGAGGCTCCTGTCTGGTCATGGAGTAGAAAATAAATGTGTAAACTTCAGCCATTGATCAGCACAAAGCATCAATATAAATCTGTTAAGAAGAGTAAAGAGCTCATTTGCGCTTCTGTTCTCTTTAAAGTCCATTTTATTCCCTTATGAGCACAATGAATTTGATCTCTTTATAAAATAAATCAACTGAGCTTAAACAGTTTACTCTTTACTACATGCCTGCATCAGACTGAACATGTGTACACAACAACCCGATGCTTGTGAATATTTTCACCAAGTCCAACAGAGAGTTGGATCAACTTGAAGCCCCATGGCAAAATGCATTTTCTATGGTCCATTAATAACTCAGGCTAATCACTTTAGCATTGTCTCTAAGGGCACAATGCCTCCCCTCATGTCCCGTATCCTAGCGAGGGGGCTAGGGAGCGGTCTGGTGACGGTGTGTTGAATTTGGGTGACATGGCCCCAGTGGGAGTGGGCGCCCCCCTGTCCCTTAGATAATCCCCAGGAGAAAGGGCCTGCATTTAGGCTGCGATACGCTTAATCCAAGGGGGCCCAGTTCACAAAGGAGCCCGGCACTTCCTTTGGCCTGGGAGCTTCCGCTTGTCTGGGGGGCCTGGCGTGGGTGCCAGTGCAAACAAGAGCCAATAATACACGTCTGCACTACAATGGCACAAACAACAGACGTATACACACACATAGACAGACATCATGGAATGGTGGAGAGAGGAGTAAGCATAGGAGAATAAAAAAAAAAAAAAAAAACTTAATAACGTAAATTCACACTGACTTTACAGGGAGCCAATCCAAATAAGTAGCCCACGCTCAGCAAGCGTAAACACGGAGCACACACACATATATACTGTATACAGTACTGTGGGCAGAGGCAGTATTTACATTCTGCCCCCGGGTATGATGAAACAAAGCTTGTGTGTACTGTAGAAAGATTAGCTCAGTGGAGGACCAAAACAGAGAGGGATCAAACAGCTTGCTGCCTACAGATACTTTCATAAACAGGAAGACAGCGTCATGTAATGGCCCCTTCAGATGCTAAAGGGAGTCTCATATACAGTAGATGTGATCAGGGGATGCTGGTGGATGACGCACACCTTACTCTCCATCAGCATTTGTTTTCCTACCGTAAGGGAAAATGAATATTCAAAAAGATAAAAATCAGCAAACCTCTTCTTTTCTTTAACACATTTTCCCTCTTATTGACCACAAAAGTAAATTATACTCACAAAGGCATGCACGTAGCATTTAGAGACATTTACGTAAAAAGCTGAGGGATATTATTCCATATTTCTCTGACACGATTCCACACACGACTTTGGATTAGACTTTTGGAAAAAGGGAAATACATCAGGAATGGCGTCTTTTTTCCCTCATTTTCAGACTTGCTTTGCCTTCCCATACTATTTCACGCTGACACATCCTCTTTCGTCAGTGGGTCCCCTAGCATATCCACTTGGCCCCAATACATAGGTGGAGAGGCTACAGCAGATAGGGGAGGAAAGGGCTAGAAATACTTCTAACAGATAGTTATTTACTTGAGATTAAACTGACATTTCAGCTGCTTACACAACAACTGATACTAACGTGCACACACTTTAATTCTGGCACTATAACTTTAACTGAAATTTCAACACCTTTTAACTTTTAGATCTCAATTAGCATTTTGATTTCTTTCATCCTTAACTCTAACCGCACCTCCTGTATTCTGTTAGGTATAATTACTTTTTTTATCAAAGGAGTCTGGTGGCTTAGATGAAGTCGGAAAGGTAAAGCAGTAAACATACTCTAAATATTGTTTATACTTAAATGGATATTGATTTTTTTCCTTTTTTTTAGGTGGCAGAACTGCATTTTGTTGTGGGCATCCATCCACAGCAGTACATCGCTTAGCTTCCGTGTCTGGACTCGTGTCGGCTTTTCCAAACTGGGTGCAGGCTGACCGCCATCTACTGTAGGTAATACACTGACTATAGATAAGTACCTCATACAACCTCACTACAAAATATCCACACTATCCCTTTAAGGTTATCTTACTACAGGGTCATACTCTCCGTTCACAGCTTTTTGGCAGTCTCTTTATTTTCCAGTGTGACAAACCCCCACCCATTTGGCAACAACACAGCTTAAAATAAAGCACAGAGAGTATTTTAACCATCTCTGTGACTCAGGTCTGACATGACGATTAAGCCTTCTCTCTAGGCCCCACCATTCTCTGAATGCTGACCTTTGGCTGAACGGTATTTCAGCAGCAGTACGTGGCCAGTGTGTACCTCATATTTAATAAGAATTATGAGCAGTGACACAATTATATAGCAGCGTAATGTCCCAGCCCTGCCATGCTGTGTCTCGCAGCATTATGAACTCATAAAATTGACTGGTCCAGGCCTTTTGTTTTGACAGAAAGAGGTCCACCACAGAACTGGCACGCATCCTCATGTGTGGTGTCCACCAAGACTAACTACTCGTGACAGTGCCAGCAGAGTGTGCGTATGTGTCTGTGTGAGTGCACATTTAGTCCAAGGCTAAAGCATGTCTAATGTAGGAGAGAAACAGTGAATCCAACATGGCCACTAGCCAGAGTCAGTGTTCCCTTCTTGCAGAATTAGCCTGTCAATCCATCCTAATTCCTGAGGACACGACTGCTTTTAAACTCAGGTTGAGTTGAACTGCAGCAACTGACTCTCTTAACTTTTTCCTCAGGATTGGGTGCAGACAGGCTGGCAGAATGGGTGACAGGTCAGGCCACACAGGAGAACAGAGAGCTGGTCAAACTAACACTTCACATTATCTGTGCTTACAACTTTTACTTAGTTGCACAATTGTGTGCTTCTAGGTTCTGCATTAGAGATATCCCACACAACATGACTAAACACCTCAGAAATACATTTATGTGTGCAAGAGGTTATAAAAAGTATATCTAATGGCCAGTGTTAATGCTGAGATTATGGCGGGAAAAAAATCTGGTATGATCATGTATGTTTAGTTCCACCTCCAAACTTTACGCCATTGTTGTTGTTTGTTCTTATATTACATGATTTCTAAGTTCATTATCAGCCATGGACTTCACAGATAGATTTAGACATCTAGAGTTGCTTCAGAGCAAGCAATATTACTAGGTTACTTTCCCCAGCACTGGTAATATTTTTACTTTTAACAATGAATTTCACCAGTATCCAAGTAGTAGTTGTCGTTTTTGGCCTTCCTACTCTCGTACGACTCAAACAGTTTAGTGTATTATACAGAAGGTCAAAAATATGGAACAGTCTTACCACATCACTCATTGAGGTTTAAACAGAGAGTAAAACTGTTGCTCCTAAGTTGTCTGAAGTTTCCATATGGGTTTGTGCTCTAAATGCAATTTTAAATTGTTTTATACAAAGATGTTTTTTAATTTTTTTTAAATAATATATAAATGTTTTTAAATTGTTAAATATAATTGTTTCTATGGCGATTTCCACTTATTAAGCCCCTTGAGGGTTTTTCGGCAATTGTCTTGTGAAACATATAACAGAAGATAAAACAAAACAAATCAAATCAGGTTATCCATTAAATGTGAAATAGGGGTTGCAGTTGCTTGGTCTGTAGGGACGTGGCTTGGGAACCGAAGAGTGGCCGGTTCAAGTGCCCATGCTGGTGAGGTGGCAGTTCACTTCCTGGGCACTGCCATTGAGCAAGGCACCGAACCCCCAACTGCTTGGGACAACCAGTCACGACAGCCCCCCCTTACAAATGACATCTCTCCATTAGTACATGTAAAGGTCACAGACATATGTGTCTATTTCAGGCCTGCGTGTAGTAACTAATTCCCTCTTGCCGGATCAATAATGTATATCTTAATCTTAAATCTGTTCAATAACTAAATTAAGATAGCAAGCTGCTGGCTGAGCCCTGCCCTGGCCGAGAGCGGGGCTGCTGTTGACACTCTGAGGGCTAGAAGCCTTTGGCGTTTGTGTTCTGCCGGCTGATATATCTAACACCTGTTGCTCGGCCCGATCCAACAAGTCTACACTCGAGCACTAATCTTTGGGCGTGCATGTGTTTTGGGATACATACTCTACTTCTGTATGTGTAAAAATGTGCAGTTTGTTCCAGCAATTGATCTTTTAATGTATTATTGTTCCCCAAATCCAGCTGCCAGTGGATTCAAGGTTGTGTTGCAACATTAGCATGCAAAGGAAAGCCACAAAGTCCAATCATCGAATATACAACCTTTTTATTTGGTTTAACCAAAAATAACGGTGTCAATATTAAAAGAAAAGCAAATGAAGCTATAAATATTGCAGACAAAAACATTGAAAACAGAGTTCTTTGGGTCAAATAAACCCAGTGATAAAAAAGTATTTAATGTGATGTACAGTAAGTGAAGTTTGGGGGATATAATGTAAGCAACTAAGGACCAACTTCACTGAACATTCAAAGCAGCACATGCTCTTCAAGTGTCAACGCTGACGTACATCCAAACATGTGTCAGTTCAGAAGAGAGCTGTCGCCTGTGTGGAGCATCATCATCATCATGAACAGCATTACTGAAACGTACAGAGGATGGAAAAAATCTAAGTGATAAACACATGATATCAAAATAACCGATCCCTGATGGATTCATTGATGGATAAACGTGAATGAGGCCAGTGGGTGAATGGACACATATATAGATAGTGAGCTGCTGCTGCATTGTTCCAGCCTGTGTAAAGCTAAGCGTGGTGAGACTATTGGGAGCAGCAGTAGAAAGCACTTTCACACACAGTGAGAAGACACATGGACATACATTAACAGAAACACACAGACATTGCTGAGAGGTGTGTATTCATGTACATTAAAAAGGTGCAGTGGTGTGACGCTGTCATTTTTTTGTTTTAGGAGCGGTAAAGCAAGATCCTTTCTGCACAGTCCTGGCCAACCAAGCTGGCGTACTGCTGCACCTCCGTCTCGTCGCAGGAGCCTTTGCGTTTGCGGGTGTAGGCTGCGTAGGGCATGACGGCCCGTTTGTATAGCACCAGAGCTCGGCCCACATCCTTCAGCACCCGAGCATCTCCTGGACACAAACATCAGAACATAAGGAGCAGTGGAGACACACATCAAGCACAATGAACATTGTCCTTATTTTCCCCTCTTTCTTACGAGTTAACCTCTGAGTGACTTGGCAAGGATGCACCATTATTCCGAGAAGCTGTTGGAGGAGCACAAAGCTTTTTCCCCCCACAGCTCTAATTCCCCTATGCCCTAAACCTGTAGTCACGGTGGTGCGTGAGCAGGCTAGTTAGAGGGCCCTGTTTACGGGGCATTGCTCCCTGCTGACTTGCCAAACTCAGAATTTCATTAGGTCCGGTGTCGTACAATGCCAGCTCCCATCAGACCAGTGAAAACACTGCTAATCTCAAAAGTGTGCGTGTTCAGCAGCTAAGAATAGTCATCTGGAGAGTTGGATGGAAAAAAAGAGTTTAAAAAAACCTGATGACCCTCGTTCTGACTCTAAAACCACTGCCTCCAGGAGTGAGAGGTTGAGCCAAGCTGCCCACAGCTGGCACCAAGAGGACAAGCAAGGGGTAGCACAGCAGGGAGTATCAACTGAGCCAACCTAACCCAAATACACTGCACATAATGTGTGAATGCAAGTGAGTCTCAAAAAAACATAATAATAATAATGTATACTTCATTAATCCCGCAAGGGGAAATTACAATTTACACTCAGGCCTGAATTACACACACATGCTCGGTACCTATACATGCAATAAATGGAGAGATGTCAGAGTGAGGGGGCTGGCCACGGCAAGGCACCCCAAGGAGTTGGGGGTTTGGTGCCTTGCTCAAGAGCACCTTGGCAGTGCCCAGGCTACCAGTCCACCACTAGGGCTGTAATAAACCAAAGAAAATCTTGGTTGACTAAAGTCCTGAAATTTTGACTAAAAATCGACTTGAGGGGGTCCAGAGGGGCGGGAAAAAAAAAAAAGTTAGATTAATTAACTGTACTGTCCCGCAGTACTTGTCCTGGTAGGCTATTTGCAGTATATTAAATCGTTTTTGACCTAATTATTTTGCACTGAAATGACTCGTCTGTCGGCTCTGACAGCGCTGCATCAGCGCTCTGTGCATGTCCTCGCACGGAGCGCTGAACATGGAGCTCGGCTTCGCGGCTGAGACACGAATAGACTATTAATTTAAAGCTTTTACTCTTAAACACAAAAGGCACATCTACTTTAATATATACTGTATATTTAAACATATCTGTGGTCAAGCTCAGTGCCTCGCTGTGTTGCATTAACTCTGAAACTTTCTCTTTGAGTCCCGAGGCTTAACATCCAGCGGGGTCTGGTTGTGTCTGGGGGACACTACCGTAGTTGCGTGTGGGTGCGCCGGTAGTTATAAAACGCTTATTAGACTATGAAATATGCCAATTCTGATATGTTCATATAGCCTACTCAAAACAGACAGGGCAACCTAACGCAGAAAAGGTAGCTTACCGTTTTTAGGTGATACGCCATGTTTGTAGTCCAGCTTTGATATGCAAACTGTTACTTGCAAACTTTGCATTCAACTTTTTTCCGTTGTCTATTTTTGTAAAATGCTGCCACACTGCCGATGTCTTCGACATGGTAGAGGAGGACTGACTGGAAATTAAACACTCACAACTAAATAAATATTCAGCAAACCACTAAAACAAGGCTTTCTAGTACTTTCTTCAATCTGTCCCCAGTGGGTCAGGCTAATCCAAAAAAGGTGAAAACAAGGGGGGGTGTTCTGAAGACAGACTGTTACCTGTGAAACAGGGGTGCTCTGAAAACACCCCCATTAGCAATAAGTGCTTTCCACCCATAGACCGTAACGGTCTATGCTTCCACCTGATGAAATAACACGGTTGTTATTGGTCCGGTTTCCAACCCTACCCCCTACTAACTAGGCTACTGCCACCCCTGAGCTCTAATCTCTCACTCCAGTCAAAACTGAGGACTAAGTATCTCATCCCCAATGGATGCTCTAGTCGCTGCTTAGCTATTAGCAAAGGATTTTACATTCATACCATGCTTTCTGAAATGTTCAACCCCTACACACTCCACATACAGTGTTTCATTCAATCAGCCTGTCATGTCTGGAGCAATCCTGGTCTGGCTTCGCTAAGAGGATGCAGATGAAAATAAATCTCAGGTCAGGCTGTGGAGTGGACTAGCTTGCCAGGCCCATGGCGACACATCAGTCAAACAGGAGCGAGTTAGATTTGGTATTAAAAGAGCTCAGGGCCTCCCACTCGCCACTGCCGCTCCCCATGTCAACACCCATGTGGCTCACAGCTCAGCGCCGAGATGGTACGAGTGATGCAAGTGCACATATCACTGCCTTATTCCTAAAATACTCGCCACAGAACTGCTAAATCCCACCTGATTGCCTAATAAAGTGGGAAAACAAGACAACAGAGAGAGAGGATGCACAGCTCTGGTCTTTGCTCTTGTGCCAGTTTACAAAGCAATATGACACAATCAACTTTGTGGCTGTGCTCAGTTCAATTGTTACGGGCATAAAGCATCATTGCAATAAACAATGACGAAATCAGGACAGCAGCACCAAGGGGACATTTTGAAATCTCACAAATGAAATAATTAAAATAGTCACATGTTTAGGTAGCTGTACAGTAAGTCCCAACTATTCATGTACCACTATCACATTTAACTTTTTAACTGACAGTCCCTGAAAAGCGAGCCAGAGGAAAGAAGAGAGCTGGGTATAAACACAAAGCCCAGAGGCTCCTTAGCTCTCACATCCCAATCTCCATAAAGATATCCCCCCCCCCCCCCGAGGATTCATATATTATGCATTAGCCTCGTTCCCTGCTCGGTAATGCCCTAACCACTGTGTCTTTCCCCTACTCTAAAAATCTGCTGAGTCACATCATTGAAGAAAACTTGACATAAACTTTAAATGAAGAAAATTGTCAGTATGTTAATTCCCACCGTGTGGGGCGGGCGGCAACTCCATGCAACCATCATTTTTGCTCCATGAAGAATTAATGCGTACTGACTTGATGACAGTAAAAAAATATTTTAATGTTCGATGCATCCTGAAGAGCTTAAACTACCTTTAACGTCATCTCTCCAAGCACGTGCCTCCTCATGCTCTTTATCAGAGTGACAGCCCACTTACACGACAGTTAAGCAAAGGTACACTTGCTTTCAAATGTGACACTGGTCTAAAGCGCCACTGTCCCTTCTAAAGATATTAGGTAGTGGACATTTTACAGACCGACACGGATAGCAGCATGCAGCTTAAAGATGGTCTATTAACCTCAACAGTAATACTGAGCAGAGGTCCCCCCTCTCTCTCTCTCTCTCTCTACTACTCAAGGCAATCCAAACATCCGCTGCTCACATAAACATCTTTCCTTGCTTCTTCACTCACTCCGTCCTCCACCAATGCCCCCTCCTCAGTTTGAGTAGCTCCAGACCCCGTTCCCCGCCAGGCCCACCGGACATTCAGTGACACGCCGCTCTGAGGTCGCGGCTTCTCGGGGTCGGGGGTTCAAGGGTCGGGGGAAAGAGGAGTGGTGAGGGCCGGTCAGGGAGTGAGAGGGTCAGAGCCGAGGCTAGGGGCCTTGACACCTCGCCACGCTCCTCTCTCTCTTGCCCTCCAGTTCCAACTTTCTAAACACTTGCTCAACAGCGGACGCTGGTCAAAGGCAGGCCATCAGGTTATGACCACTTCCTATGACTCAATGTCGCAAATCCAAACCTGTGCTGACGTTTGAAAAGAGAAAGGCCAAAACAGCGGTGTAGTGTAGAGAGTAGAAAGCCTGCTCTTTGACCGGGAGACCAGGGTTCAAGCCCCTGTGTTAGAGCACATCCTTCCAGCTGACCCGGAATCTCAGTAGCTAACCATTCATTTTGACCTCCAGCAAGAGAATTTCCCTGGATTTTAAAGGATATTATCATTATTATTGTTATTAAAATGAGGGAAATTCCCAGATCCGGGGGAAAAACAACCATATGAATTATATGTGTCCCCCCCCCACACTCTGAATGGAAGCATTACCGCAAGTCAGGCTAAGGAGCAGAAAGCCTGCTGAAGAGCAGAGCAAAGTGGCCCTCACAGGGGGACAAGATATGAAAGTGCATACTGTAAAAGCTAGAAATCTAGTGAAGAGTGTCTGGCTAGCACTGTCTCTCCCACCGAATGTTTTGGCTTCCCTTTGCATGGCTGGAAGCACACTGTAGATCTCAGAGGCAATCTGCTTGATGAGAAGTGAATGTGTGTATCTGTATCAGATATGAAAGAGAGAGACCAACAGAATGAGAATATTCTATTTCAACATTGTACATATTTTAATAAATGCAACATAGTGCAGTGTTTCTATGCAATGTGCAATTTTGTGCATATGGTTTGGCGTCTGCTGGACGCACACAAGGTCCAGGGGGTGTCTACGTGTGTCACACATTTTTGCAAATGTTTATTCTGCTGAGCTTGTAAAGCCCCTACTTCTTTCTCCGTCGAGCAAACACTAGATTACGAGTATGTGAGATATACAGTATGTGTGCTGTGTAGAATGTGTGTCTATGTGTGTGTGTGTGTGTGTGTGTGTGTGTGTGTGTGTGTGTGTGTGTACACCCTGTATGTACATTTGTGAGAGGCCCCAGGGCCCTCGATGTGTCAGCAACAGGCATGTAATCAATGTGAGCCTGCTTTGGACAGAGTTGTGTAAACTCTAGATCGGCTGTCTTTACACACCTCATTAAGACAGCTCTGTAACCCGGTCACCCTTACAATCGGAATGCACACCCAGCACCCCAATTCTCTTTCACCCCTGGGTGAAGCTTGGAGTTCAAGGGCCTTGCAACGAGCCTGAGTTGGAATTAATGATGACTCAGTTTTTTTCTATAAACATCATTTTCTGTCAAGTTCTATTTATCTTTTAATTTTTTTTTTTTAACTTTTAGGTCAAGAAGACTCTGTACTACATTTAACCATTATTTTTTTAAACACTAAATATTGAATTTAATTTATATCTATCTACACGTACAGTATATTTGCCACATGGCGAGAAAATATTTGCACCAAAATAGTTCTGTTTTTCAGTCTTCATTTTGGCGAAGGTGCAGCTACTTTCTTCTGTTGCTCTGCCCTGACGTGTGCAGGTTGGAGCTTCGCGGGGGGGCGGGCCGACGCACACACACACACACACACACACACACACACACACACACACACACACACACACACACACACACACACACACAAACACTGGCGCGCACACACCAGACGCCAGCCATCACGTCACTTCTGTTTACTGACAGCTATCGTTTACCTCAGGCTAATTAATTAGCTAGTAAGTGGCAGCCAGCTTTCCAAAAGACAGAGCAATGAAATGAAATGTTAACCGATCATTAACTGTTGACCAACAAGCAAGAACTGGGGTCTCAGTTCACCTGTCCGGGAGGCTCCGACACATTTTCCGCATTCCGTGTCCGCGGACAGCTGTATCCTCGTACCGGTTAATAATCTGTGCATTGTCGGACACATGCCGCCACTTTCCTGTAACCACTTGCGAGACTGACAAGTCCACAGCAGCATGTGGTCCAAGCCTGTCTCCACTGCCTTCACCTGCAGGTTGTCAACTGTGTATTTCTTTTTGACGACGTAGTTAAGGCGGCAGATGTGTGTTGCTTAGGCAACCGCCTTACCTGCAAAGTGCTGCGTGAAACCGTGATCACAGCACACTACAGCACCTAAGTAAATGAGACCGCAACAGATAGTTATTTCGTAAAAGATACACAGGAGATTTCCACACCAATACATGCAGTCAGGACTTCCCCAGGACTTAAAAACAGATTGCAACATGTCTTTATGTAGGCCCCAAACAAACCACACATTGATAAATTGCCAATTAGAACTGGGCCACAGGTCTCAGCTGCTAACCTGATGATGACTGCAGGCTGATCTGGTGACTGACTGACCACTGGGTGGATTTCTGCAGAGGACAGAACCCTCCACACAACCACTACAGTCTGGCACCACACAGCTTTGGCAACAGACAAGAAAGCCATCAAGACAACTAGCGCTGAAATGCAATGACACTGCGTTTGGACAGCTAGGCCGGAAATAATTGTCCAGGCTTGTCCAAGATCAACAGTCCATGCTGGAATGGATACATCGCAAAAGACACACTCTGGCCACGGTGAAAATGGCTAACTCTGAGACCGCCACTTTGTCTTCAGTAATTTGTGCCTACTTGGGGATTAGAGGTGTGATTGACAAGAAAAGGTCAGACCTACCACTGGCCAAGCTGTCAATGGCAACGATGTAAATAACCAGCCTACTAACGGCCTTTTAAATGCCATTTTTTCTCCGGGGTGTGGTGCTTTCACCAACACTTGAGTAAACAAGACATGTTTGCCAGGACATAGAAAAAAAAATGATTTCCTTTAAGACAAGTATTTAGACTTTGATTCAGAAATAGAGAACAGAGGAAACAGGTATTTCTTTGAACTTGATTGACTGCGTTGGTTTTTACCTGTCTGCATGGCCCCGAGGCCAAGTATGACCTCACTACAACAAACTCTTAAGCTGTCTCTCCACATTCACATATCCTTCTTTCCTCCTCCACCTCCCTGTCAATCTGTCTCTTATTTTATTGTACTTCTCTCTCTTCTAGTGCCAGCATACAACTACCAGCCTCCTTCCCTTTCTCTTCCAATCTGTATAAAAATCAGTTGTACCACCCTCTCCATCCCTTCATCTATTACTCCCTCTCTTACCCTTCATCTATCAATCCCAGTCTACTTGACAATCAAACTTATTGTCCTCTCACATCTCCTATTGCTATGTATCAATGGGTGTTCTCTGTTTGGTGATGCAGATTAATGGAGGAAGAGTACACTCAGGCCCTTGCAATATGAAAAGCATGTGTAGGCATGTGTACATGTTTTAACCCATGTGCACTCATACCAACAATCTTCAGTCATCATAATAATGCCTATAATACAGTATCCCTTATTTTACGAGGCTAAGCGGTGACATATGACTCATGGGAATGTGTCAGTCTACATATGGTTTCTGCTCAGGATGCAGAGCTATATGATGAAAACTATTTCAGTTTGGTTTATGTGGAAGCTGCAGGAATTTTACTGCATAGCCACTGTTAACCACCAAGAAAAGCAGAATCTCTTTGGCTATGCACATAAGCAGAAAATCATTCAAAACTCTCCTTTTAAAACATTCAACTCACTCACACTCCGTTAAACACTCTCTGGCCCCTATATCTCAGCCCATAAGTCCAAGCGATGAGCGTCCGGCAGTCTACTTTCTGCATGTGGTTTATTATTGCTAATATCACTATTATTCATAATGACAGTGCTGGCTCTTCTCGGACCATGCTGAAGGATCACGGGGAGAGAAGGCTGTGTGATCAGAGCTGCAGAGTATTGTGTAACTGTGTGTCAAGCTCTGTAGAGATGTGTGTTATATAGCTGAGCTGGCTCTTTGTTTACCCCCGTTCAGTGACTGCATGCTGCCTTGGAGCAAGCCCACAGATTGCAAAACACCCTCACGGTGAAACCGGATCAGATGTTAAGACAAGGTTCATGGGTTCATCCAGAACAGCGAGTACAAAGAACTGGAGGATCCGAGACCAAGCTCAAAGGGACGTGTTAGTAAATTAGGAAAATGCTGTTTTTTTTCCAGTTTCAGACATTAAATGTATTTTGGTTGGAGTAAGGTGTTACATAGTTGTACCTGCATCAGGATCCAGGTTGAAACGAGCATAGCGAGAGTTCTCCAGCTTGGGTAGGCATTGCTCTATTGGTACCCAGGCATAGGTTTCAGGGCACAGGAGATCTGAAGGCCGGTACTGCCCCTGGGAAGAGAGAGAGATAGGGGTTATTACTTCTCCTGCTAAAACAATGTTTGTTTGTAAAATCAATCAATCAACACAAAATGTCTATCATTTTAAAAATTATACAGTTTTTTTTGTGTTTTGTTCCAGGAAAATGCCAAACTTTTGCCGGAAGATCATTGGTGTTAAATAGCACTTATCCATGCAAAGTATTTTTGAACAGGCTTCTTTGTGACAAGCAAATAGAATCATATCATATGTATCCCAGTGTCTATCAACTTCCTAAATAGCCACAAGTAAAAGGCAGAAAAGGCCTGCATAACAATGGTGATTTGTAATTTTTTTTAACTTATTTTATTTATTTTGAGTAATGTATTGCATAACACCATGTTGGGTTTTATACACCATCAGGACCATAGTACGGTCTGTGGACTGGTATTGTACAGTATCTGCTGTTTGTACATGCTATCTGTTTATACTATGGCTGCAGCATGGGTTTAGTGCCCAAGACAAATTTCCCACAACGTGGGACAATAAAGTTAATCTTGAATCTTGATGACTGCTTCTTAAATGCCAGAATTTCATTGATTTTTTAATATATTGCTATAAATTCAATACAGTCGGACACAACAAGCAATTTGAATACATCGTCTCATTTTCTAACAACTAACTCATTCATTAATCTAGAAACATTTTATATTGATGATAAAATAATCACTTGTTGCAGCCCTAGCAACATTTTTTTCACACGATGCTGGTGACCCTGTCAGGTTAAAGGTTTGACCAGTTGTAAACTGACCTCGGGGTCAGGATCAGGGTTGAGAGCTGTTCTTTGTTTAAGTCGGGCTTCACGGTATCAGGAGTGTTATGTTGTCTGCGATGCTGAGCAGGAAATGTAAACACACCAGCGTATTGTAATGTGTGCTTGTGAAATGGGTAAAGTCTGTATTTGACCTAACATTTTGGATGGAAAGTAAACCAAGCTGAACAAAAACAGCTGTGGGGCGAAGAGAGAAAAAAAAATGAGTGAGGAGAAAAGGAGAAAGAGACTCCATTATCAGAGACCTGTGTTCTATCACACAAACAAACACAAACTGCCGGGATAGCTGTGTAAACAAGCAGGCGCCTGCAACGGGCCTGCTGCACCATCTCAGCACACACAATAATATTTATCGTTTTTGAGACAGTAAACTGTAGGACAAAGACTCCAAAATGTAGGCAAGTGAGGTCAAAAAATGCTGGATGATTCAACTCAGAACAAAAAAACAAAAGACAAATGTCAGCATGAACTCAAAATAAGACAAAGGAAATACCATGCCTGGCGCTCTGACCACGAGCCATCTGTCAGTACACCTATATGGGAAATATGCTGCCTGTTTTTACATGCAGGACAGGATGCCATGAGGATGCACTATGAAGCATTACACAGAGAAATAGAAAATGAGATATAGAAGAATTTGGTGCATGCACTCATAGTCGCCGTGCTCTGCGCCACAAATTAAGTGGTGCAGCAAAAAGGTCAAAATGTATCACTAAATTCATATAGTCATCAAGGCCAAAACTGAGGTAGAGGCTGTACGGGGAGGGGGAAGGCAATTCAAAGTAAAGTGAAAGACACCAACATGCTTTAAGTGCTTCTGCTAACAGATGGATGGTGGTGGAATGCTATGCATCTGTAGTGGCAATGGACACACACATTGATCGGATGCTCACCATGTCCCAACAACCTACAACCTTATGCAACTGTCGACGCAGTCAGCTTGACACTCTCACACTCAAGCTCCACTCTATAGATTCCTTCAACATCGCAGTGGGACACGCCTATTCATGCAGAAAACACACACACACACACACACACACACACACACACACACTTCCCGCTACAGGCCTCCGCACCCTGAATTTGTACTTCAACTCAACCTGGATGCATAAAGGTGAAGGGAAAACCCGAGCAGAAATAGAGGTGTGAATGGAGTAGGTAGTCTTTATCGAGAGATAATGAGAGAGATAGCAGAAGAATGAAAACACGGGAGGAGACATGTTTGGATAAGCTATTATTCCATTTTAACAAGGATGTTGTGTTGTTGGGTGTTTGCATTTTGTATCAGTGTGCATTTGTAAAAGAAATAAAGTGGATGCCTCATTTCTGAAGGCCTCTGTTTTTTGTGTGTTTGCAGTCCAACATGATAGATCGAGTCTTTTGCTGTAAAGCTTCGGCAGAAAGAGAGGTCTATCTAACCAACATGAGAGACAGAGTCTGGTCATGGCACAGGCACATCAATTCTTCCCCTGAAAAGAAGAAAAGGACGAGGAGAAGGACGTAGGAGTATGAGAGGACCCAGCTATTAGTGGTCTGGACAGAGGAGAGAGAAAAGAAGAAAGAAGAGGGGAAAGAAAAGCCTGGTTTGCCACAACACATCTGTCAGCTTCTTTTCTTTATTGGACTGAAAGTGAAGACTGAGCTCAGCACGGACTTTCTTTTTTTCTTCCTTCTTTATTTTCTCCCTTCCAGAGGTTGGCGTGAAGGCCCTGTAATTTACAGCTACCCCTGTAGCTTCCTTAGGCTCTTCTTCAGCCCAGTGTTTCCTGCTTTCACGTCAGCTTGCTCACAATATCCATCTCTTTATCTAACATTTACTTATAGCAACAGATAATGCAGTAAGTTTTCTGAAACTTAGATCCTTGAGAGAGTGAGTGCAGAGAATGTCACAGCCAATCTAATAGCTAGAACTAAAATGGCCTATTCCTAAGAATCTGTGACTTCATGCGATTGCCCAGAAAGCCTTATGGATGAGCTTTCTTGTGTGTGTGTTTCTGTGTGTTATTGGGTTGGAGGGCTAGCCAGCTGCTCGACAGATAACCAGGATGAGGCTTTCCAGATGAACATCTTTTCGGTTTGGGCCTCCTCTCTTGAGCGGCTCTGTTCCTCCCTTTCTGAATGCTCAGAGCCTCCCTCACAAACCAATCCGTCACCATCCCTCCATCCCTTCCCTCCTTTCTGTGCTCGCATGTTCAGACGGATATAGAGGTGATGCCGATGACTGACAAACTCTGAAAGGCTCATTTAGAGAGATGGGAAAAAAAAGGAGATTGGGGATGAAAAAACAAGTGGAGAAAGAAGGAAACATGTACAAACTTCAGCAGATAGACTTGGCTGCCGTCAGAGGTGTGAAAAATGAAAGGGAGATAGGACCAAAACGGGGAGGGATGAGAGAAAATTAGGTGCAGATGGCCGGGTAACGGGATGGTATTTAACGTCACTGAGACACAGACTGAGGCGAGCTGATGGAAGCGATAGGAGCAGTCTGAGTGCCAGGACGAAGGGGCCCAGCACTGAGAGAGGGTGATGGAAGCTGGGGATGAAGAGGGAGGGCTTGGAAGAAGAGACAGAAACGGGGGAAGAGCTAAGTGGGTGAGATGAAGACGAGAAATAAAGAGCTGCATTTAACAGAAGCTACACAAAGCAAAATGGAGACTGTACATTTACAAGTAAGAGAAGGCACTCAATCATTCCAATCTATTGTTTTGCAGTGTGTTTTGTTGATTAATTTGCAGAGGTTGACATTTATATGGAGGCAATCTGCTCCAGTGCAGGCTTCCCAATAAACTGAACTTTAACAAGACTGAGAGGGAAATTACTCAACCTCATTTAAATAACAAGCTGCCCCAGAGTAAACAATTACACAACCTCAATCATCACAAGTAAATAACACACATCTCCACAGAGCTTGACACACAGTTACACAATACTCTGCAGATCTATTATCACGCCGAGCTCCCTCGGTGACACAGCATCACTCATTCTTTTCAGGCCACACAGACTTTACACATGTACAGATACTGCAGCCCTGCTGTCAGAATGAACTTTATGACCAACTCAACGACTGAAACACACAACTGACACTGTGTTCCTCTCCTTCACTGTGCACCCTTTCCACACATTTCTGTCTTGTTTTCTCACACACCTCAAGATATGGAGTGATGCCACACGCCCGTACCTGTGATTTATATGAAAACCAATTAAACAGACACATAAATCGAGTGCCACGCTGCAGTCAAGGACTCCTTGTGAAAACCTACAACGCTTTTGCATTCTGCTTTTTTCTATCTCCTTGCCTGAGTTATGAGTTTAGTATGTTTAAAGCTGAGACAGCTTTCATCAAGCAAGAGACCATCAGCCCCAAATGTCGTTCTTATGTCCCACCAATTCACATCAACTCAGCTTATTGCCAGTTAAAAAGTTTCATATTTTGCTACAGTTAAAACCTGTGTCAGGCAAAAATGTATTAGAACAAATCCTCTGGATAGAAAGTGATGTGTTTTATCCTTCTGGCAACAATAAAATGGGTTTGTGTGGAGCAAACAGAGGAAGAAATGAGTAACAAATTCATGGATTAATGCAGGCATCCTTTTGGTTTTGGCATACCAATTCATGTAATTTAATTCTAAATATTTATATGGTTTCAGCTCTATCAAATGTGAGGATTTACTGCTATTCTGTTTTAAATCATTGTAAATTAAATAACTTTGGGATCTGGACCATTGTTTGGAATAAGCAAAAAACCAAAGTTGAATTTGAAGACGTCTATTTGGAAATTCTGTTGAGCATTTTCCACGATATTCTGAAATTATATAGACCAAGCGATCAATCACGAAATTGAGAAAACAGAAAATGTGCAGCCGAAGCCTGCAGAATCAAGTCATAATTAAAATTCATAGACTCACCCTGATGACCTATACAGTGGGTACGGAAAGTATTCAGACCCCTTTAAATTTTTCACTCTTTGTTTCATTGCAGCCTTTTTCCAAAAATCAAAAATGTTCATTTTATTTCTCAGTAATGTACACTCAGCAACCCATCTTGACAGAAAAAAACAGAAATTTAGAAATTTTTGCATATTTATTAAAAAACAAAAACTGAAATATCACATGGTCATATGTATTCAGACCCTTTGCCGTGACCCTCATATGTAACTCAGGTGCTGTCTATTTCTTCTGATCATCCTTGAGATGGTTCTACACCTTCATTGGAGTCCAGCTGTGTTTGATTATACTGATTGGACTTGATTAGGAAAGCCACACACCTGTCTATATAAGACCTTACAGCTCACAGTGCATGTCAGAGCAAATGACAATCATGAGGTCAAAGGAACTGCCTGAAGAGCTCAGAGACAGAATTGTGGCAAGGCACAGATCTGGTCAAGGTTACAAAAAAATTTCTGCTGCACTTAAGGTTCCTAAGAGCACAGTGGCCTCCATAATCCTCAAATGGAAGACGCGTTTGGGACGACCAGAACCCTTCCTAGAGCTGGCCGTCCGGCCAAACTGAGCTATCGGGGAGAAGAGCCTTGGTGAGAGAGGCAAAGAAGAACCCAATGGTCACTGTGGCTAAGCTCCAGAGATGCAGTCGGGAGATGGGAGAAAGTTGTAGTAAGTCAACCATCACTGCAGCAATCCACCAGTCGGGGCTTTATGGCAGAGTGGCCCGAAGGAAGCCTCTCCTCAGTGCAAGACACATGAAAGCCCGCATGGAGTTTGCTAAAAAACACCTGAAGGACTCCAAGATGGTGATAAATAAAATCCTCTGGTCTGATGAGACCAAGATAGAACTTTTTGGCCTTAATTCTAAGCGGTATGTGTGGAGAAAACCAGGCACTGCTCATCACCTGTCCAATACAGTCTCAACAGTGAAGCATGGTGGTGGCAGCATCATGCTGTGGGGGTGTTTTTCAGCTGCAGGGACAGGGCGACTGGTTGCAATCGAGGGAAAGATGAATGCGGCCAAGTACAGGGATATCCTGGACGAAAACCTTTTCAGAGTGCTCTGGACCTCAGACTGGGCCGAAGGTTTACCTTCCAACAAGACAATGACCCTAAGCACACCGCTAAAATAACGAAGGAGTGGCTTCACAACAACTCTGTGGCTGTTCTTGAATGGCCCAGCCAGAGCCCTGACTTAAACCCAATTGAGCATCTCTGGAGAGACCTGAAAATGACTGTCCACCAACGTTTACCATCCAACCTGACAGAACTGGAGAGGATCTGCAAGGAGGAATGGCAGAGGATACCCAAATCCAGATGTGAGAAACTTGTTGCATCTTTCCCAAAACGACTCATGGCTGTATTAGATCAAAAGGGTGCTTCTACTAAATACTGAACAAAGGGTCTGAATACTTATGACCATGTGATATTTCAGTTTTTGTTTTTTAATAAATATGCAAAAATTTCTAAATTTCTGTTTTTTTCTGTCAAGATGGGTTGCTGAGTGTACATTACTGAGAAATAAAATGAACTTTTTTGATTTTTGGAAAAAGGCTGCAATGAAACAAAGAGTGAAAAATTTAAAGGGGTCTGAATACTTTCCGTACCCACTGTATATCATTATTCTTACCCTTTGTTTTTATGTTCCTTTTGAGTTTTCCCCTGCTTTCTATTCCTTTTTATTGTCTTTTAATATTACTTCTGATATCATACAATGCAGCAATTTGTTGGTATGGGACAGATCTCAGACACTAGCACATCTTGGATTAGAGGGAGACTTTGAGGATGAGGTCATTTACTGCTTCGCGGTCGCACAGCGGTTTCATGGTTCAAAGTGATCCTCTTTCAGGCTTGGTGGAGAAAAGACCAGATGATAGGAGGTGGACTTGGTGTCCTAGTAAGAGGGTTTCCCTGCCTCCATGTGCATTACTTTACACCCACATCTGCTGCTGATTTCCTGCTCATATTGCCAGTTGGGTTTTCACCCAGCCTACCCCTAGCTGAGGTGTCCCTTTACAGTAACGTGTGTGTGTGCACGAGTCAGGGACTGTGCCCAATGTCTGAATGCTCAATGAGTCTCTTCTTGTTAACAGTATCAGTGCAGCATGAATCTCTGTAGAAAAGAGCATTAAGTTATAGAGTAATCTGCAGGTCAACTGAACACCTACTTCAGTATGAGACAGAGCGGCTCCAAGAGTGTGATGTAAGGCTGGTCGCAGAATAGATGAGGTCACTAATGTTAGACCTTGCTCTGTTTGCTTCTGGCAAAAGATATTCAAAAAATAACATGCAATACAAACAGGAGCCTGTTTCGTCATATAGGAGGTTGAACACAATAGTGAATGGGATATTTAGTCAGGATTAAGCATTTGTCAAGCACTTTAAGTTGAACAAGGACATTTGACCCAAACAAACAAATACGGTCACCACGGT
Organism: Etheostoma perlongum; assembly: GCA_026937815.1. Lineage (NCBI taxonomy): Eukaryota > Metazoa > Chordata > Actinopteri > Perciformes > Percidae > Etheostoma > Etheostoma perlongum. The sequence goes on from CM049387.1 coordinate 10,448,210, forward strand.
GTCACATTTGTGTACTCCTGGCAGTATGTTATTCAGCTGCTTGTCACCCAGGACAAGCCTGAACTCAGAGGGTATACAAAGGAGCCTAGTGTGACCCAGAGCCGAGCAGTGCTAACCTAGGCTAGCCCGGAGCAGCACTCTGACCCAGGGTCACATTCAGCCAACCTTCGTAAAAAAACAATAAACAGAGGTCCTGATCCATACATCCGTGCTCTCTCTCAAACATACAGCTCTCACAATACACCCCCTCTATCGTCCTAAGACTGTTGAAATGCATACATTCTGTCCAGACAAGGGGGCATGGCCAGGGGGCCTGGAGCTGCTGATGGACACACGTAAACAGCACGGCTCACACAAACACACATGCAGCTAGACAAATAACACCAGAACTAAAGCATGCTGGACAGAGGG